>JACEFO010000431.1:0-32556 GCA_015342445.1 Digitaria exilis
GTCGGCTCTCTGCTGGTGTTCGTCTCCGTCGCCGGCGCGGCGTCGCGAGAGCTCTGACGCAAGGGCATCGACGCGGCGCTCTTCTCGGCGTCAGTCACCGTGTCGTCCTTCACCAACGGCGGCCTCCTCCCGACCAATGAGGGCATGGCCGTGTTCGCGACGAACCGAGGCCTCCTCCTCCTCCTCCGGCCAGATCCTCGCCGGGGCAACACGCTTCTCCCGGTGTCCTCAGGCTGGTGATATGGGCCACGAGAGGATCGCTAGGGTGTTCACTAGCAGACGAGGGTCTGACGAAGCGGAAGGGCTCCATGATGAGTCCATGGCGAAGGACGCCATGGCTGCGGGCTTCGGCCACTGCTGCTGCCTGGCTTGCAGACGGTGCTCCTCGCCGCCACGGTTGTTTCTGTGGCCGCGCGGTGGTGTGCTCTCTGGCCTGAACTGGAACTCCGGACGTGTTCGCTGGGCTCACGCCGGCGAGAGGTCAATCAACGCAGTGTTCATGGCCGTGAACGTCCGTCAGGCCGGCGAGAACTCCATCGACTGCTCCCTCGTCGCGCCGGCCGTTCTCTGCTGTTCCTCGCCATGATGTCAGTCACGACGTTTCTCCACTCATGTTCTTCTTGTGTCCAGGAAGATGATGCACAATTTGGACGAGAACTGATCGTGAACAAATTTTGTAAACGATTTCAGGTGCGTTCCGGCCACCGCGACATGTTCTCCTTACACGACGGTGGCGGCGGCGTTAGGCGAAAGAAGCGGCGGAGAAGGAAATAGTAAGGATGGAGCGGCGCCGAAGAGGAATAAGAGAAGATTATCACTGAACAGGACGCATGTTCCTGTCGCCACTAGCCTGCGTCGCCGCGGCGACGATGGTCGTCTGCGTCACCGAGAGGCGGTCGCTCTCCGGCGACCCTCTCAACTTCTCCACGGTTCAACGTGATCTTCGAGGTGGTCAGGTAATTTGTTCTACGATGCACAACTTCACAGATATGATATGATCACAAACTGCATCAGAACTCAACTTCTGAAATTGTTATACATTCAGTCCTCTGAAACTGATTGAGAGCTGATCGAGATGTGGATTATTTCTGAATGCTCTGTCGCAGCGCTTATGGCAACGTGGGGCTGTCCACTGGATACAGCTGCTCGAAGCTGCCGCTGCCGGAGGAGGCGACCGCCTGCCATGACAAGCCGTACAGCTTCTCCGGGTGGTGGAGTGACCAGGGGAAGCTGCTCCTCGTTCTCCTCATGCTCTATGGGAGGCTCAAAGGGTTCTTCCACAAGCAGCAGCAGCAGCAACGCAGGACTTGATCAAACCCAACGCCTGGAATGAGCGTGCAACATTTTTCAGAGTGGAATGTACAATCCGAAAGCAGGATAAATAGGGAAAAGGCTATTAAGACCTTGTTTAGCTGTGCAAGTTTACATAAAAAATTTTACATGACAACCATGGCCCTGTTATAGGCACGCTTCTTGGTGTCAATTTTTTTTATGCAACTTTACACCAACAAACCAAGCCCTACGTTTTACTATATGCTTAATTTAAAGGTATTGTTAGAGTACATTCATAGGAAGAATAAAAATATTCATAGGAGCAATTTAATTATTGTATCTCATGTTCCATAAGAAAGGTCATCTAGCCTAATTGGTTAGGTCAGTCTCAGTGGGAGGGTCATGACATTAAATATTATATTATATCAGCAAATTTTCTTACGTGACAGGGTTATTTATGAGGAGAGAGAAGGGAGAGGGTCATGGGATGAAAGGGGAGGGTCATCCCTTGGCTGGTACGGGTCTCTAAGTTTGCAGTCTGGTAACTGTGTGATGAGGCCTCCCACTTACCTTAGTAGTATGGTCGCACAACTAGACCTTAGTTTGATTACTCGCGGGAGTGGGTTTATGGGGCTCGTTTAACAAAAACCACTTGTCGTTTAGCTAGGGTTCAGGTTTATTTTTTTGGATCTAGGGAAGGTTCTCCTTAATTAAAATAAAACCTAGAGCTATTTACCCTCGCCGGGTCTAGCTCTTTTTTAACACACATAAAACACATGGACATCTTGCATTAGTTCAAATGACAACAACTCTACGAAGAGTTTGCAATTTAATAGGCTAGTTTTGGGCTCAAATTAGATGTTCCTGTTGAACTATAAGTATAGACATAAAATATACATCGATCATAATTAACTAGTGCCTTGCAAGAATTATTAAGTGTACATTTATACACTCATGTCCCTAATCCCTATTTAGGACCACCCCTGGTATGTAGCACATGAATTGAATTTCTATCTATCGAACCGGCACACTACTCTGAACTACATTTATACTGGTTCCAAACCAGTTTTTGATCATGCTTTTGGAACCGATACTAGCAAACCAAGACTAAAAGTCGGCTTTTGTCCTGGTCATTTACTCGAGACAAAGAATAACTTTTAGTCCCCACTAAATAACCTCAAAAGGTAATATGACTAATGAGCATCTCTCTACTTGTGGCAGCTAGATAGCTATATACTCCCTCCGGGTTAGTAAAGGAAGACGTTTAGGACATTGACACGGTCTCCAAAACACAACTTTGACTAATACTTTTTAGTATAAAATATTTGTAAAATATATTTTAAAATTACTTTTCTGAAACTATATTTCAATACAAATCTACTTATATTATTTTTATATTTCGAAACTTAATACTTAAAAAATTATTTACGATCAAAGTTTACAAAGTTTGACTTTGGACAATCTCAAAACGTCATTATTTACCAATATGGAGGGAGTACTTAGCTAGTGCGGCCACGAGCCTGTTGTTACGCTCACGAATGCACTTCTAGCTAGATGGTTTCGGCCTCCTTCCGTCTCAAATATACGGGTGCATTTAGCATTTTAAATCTATCACAAAATACATATATATGTTAAGCCTGGTTGAATGAATCAACAAATGAAAATAATCCTCAAGGAATTAAAGGTCTCGTGGTCCTAATGATCAATAAATTGTAAACTTTTTATTTATGGTTGGTGTGGGTGGGTGGGGGGGGGGCTCTAGCCCCTACAGCTGTTGAATCAATGAAAATCTAGAAAAGGTCGAGAGAGAAGAAGCCTCCACTGCTTCCTCCTTGTCCTTTATGAGCATGTTCGACGACATCCCATCGCCTCCTCAAGTTGTCCTCAAAATTGAAGTTATCTCGCTTTCCAAAGCCTCTCAATCTCAACATTTTAGTAATTCGGAGCAAGGGGAAGTAGTCCTCAAAATTGAAGCCACCTAACACCTATGAGATTCGACGTGGCCTCGATCAGGTCATAGAAGACCTTCCACCTTCACAAGCCTCGGTGATATGGAATAGCACACAGGATCATTTTTTATGAATACAAAACGTCGCTTAGATCAACGGATTTGCCTGTCGCAGCGGCATCGTTGATGGCCATTGTGCGGCACACATTGTTCTCTGCACACAACAGTGGCGGTGGCGGTGAAAGAAGCGGTGGAGAAGGAGAAGGATGGAGCGGCGGCAAAAAAGAGAAGCAGTGGCCAAGGTAATAAATAGCAGATAGCGGGTTGGTAGCGGATTGGTGTCTGGGTAGCGGATAGCATATAGCGGGCGTTAAGTTCCAATAGCGGGACATAAACATCATTCATAAATTTAAGTATATATGCCACAAAATAGAACTTTTCAACTTATTAAAAACATATCAAAAATAAAATTGAAAAAACATATATCTATTTGTACCTAAGAGTACATATGTAAATACTTATACGGTTGGTAATTTATCAAAAAATATAGAAATATCATCGTAAGATCATTAAACTGCAATAGCGGACCGCTATAGCGGCCGCTATTTAAAGTTAGCGGCCGCTAAGTTCTAACCGCTATTTCAGAGCCGCTACCTCATAGCAGTAGCGGTAAGTGGCCGCTACCGCTATTACGGCTGCTAGCGGCCGCTACGAACGCGATTTGTTACCTTGGCAGTGGTGACCCTCTCAACTTCTCCATGTTCAACATGATCTTCGAGGTGGTCAAATAATTTTTTTTCCACGATGCACAACTTCACAGATATGATATGATCACAAATTGCATCAGAAACTCAACTTCTAAAACTGCTCTTATGCTCCGTCGCAGCGCTTATGGCGACGTGGGGCTGTCCACTAGATACAGCTGCTCGAGGCTGCCGCGACCGGAGGAGGCGTCCGCCTGCCATGACAAGCCGTACAGCTTCTCTGGGTGGTGGAGTGACCAGGGGAAGCTCATGCTCTATGGGAGGCTCAAAGGGTTTCACAGCAGTGCAGGACCTGATCAAACGCAACGCGAGGAATGAATTCAACGTGCAACATTTTCATAGTATAATGCACAATCGGAAGAAGGATAAATAGGAAAAGGCTATTAAGTTTCACTATGTATTGAAAAAAAAGCAAACATTACAGATGATCAGTTGATGGCAGTATAAAGTTGCAGATGCTTTGTGTCTCATACTGTGTTGGGCTAAATGTTCAACGGGCTAAGGCCATTAGTATTGATCCGGCCCACCATATATGTGGCAGCCCAACGACCCAAACAACGCAGTTTTGATGGGCTCTTCCCTCTCCAGCACGGGCCCACAAAACCACTACATAAACCCGCCCCCCGGCTAGGGTTTCGCCCCACCAGCCGCCTCCCGACTCGCAAAGCCTCCTCCTCCCACCTCCGCCGCCGCGCGCGAAGAGACGACCAGCGACCAGCAGGCATGGGCGTTTACACCTTCGTGTGCCGCAACTCCGGCGGCGAGTGGACGGCCAAGCAGCACTCCGGCGAGATCGAGGCCTCCGCCGCCACCACCTACGAGCTCCAGCGCCGCCTCGTCGCCGCCGCCTCCGCGGCCGACTCCGCCGCCGGCGTCCAGTCGTCCTTCTCCATGGTCACACCCAGCTCCGCCGTCTTCCAGGTCTGGCCGAACGGCACGATGCCCTCCCAAACCTCTGGTTCCAACCCTTTAGAACATACTGTGAATTGGTTGTTTCGTAGTTAAGGATCTGAACTTGCGTCTGTGCTTGTCGTCGTATCTGAAGATAATAGGCTATCGATTTCTTTCGGTTCGAACTTGATTGCTGTGTAGCTGTTTAGCTCCTAAAGCTAGATTTGTTTGTTTTGGCGTCGGTTCGAACTGAATAAGCTTCATTACATTGCAGTACCGTCTGTTGATGTAACTGTCGTCAATAGTCACCAGTAAAACAGTTCCAGATTTGTGTAGATGATTTAGTATAGTGCTTGATCTACTAGTGTTATGTGCTACCAACAGAGATGTCCTGATTAGCTTCTAGCTATGTTTTAGTTGATAATATATTTACTTATTTAGAGATTAAACAGATGTTGTGGCCACATTGCAATGATTTTGAGTTGGCCAAGCTCCATGCTTTTAGAGCTTTTAAGTTAGCAAGTAGCATTATTTTTTGTATCCATAGTTGTCTGCTGGTAGTCTGCTACTGGAGAGTTTGTTTGCTTGAATTCTAGTGGAGTTGATTATTGTTCTTTTTGTATTGTTGGTGTATGCTAATGTTGGCCATTTGAATCTAATGCAGGTGATTGTTGGTGCTGTCGGTGGCGGTGCAATGATCAGCGGAGGTGCTGCTGTCGGTGGTGGTGCTTCCTCTGGCGGTGCTGCGGCTGAGGCCCCCAAGGAGGAGAAGAAGGAAGAGGAGAAGGAAGAGAGCGACGACGACATGGGTTTCTCCCTGTTCGACTAGAGATATTATCTGGCTATGTGCAACTGGTTTCCCATAAGTGGTTTGGTCCTACTGTGGTAGTTGATTTTGCTGTCCTGTCCATACGAGCCAGTGGCTTGTGAACCTGCAAAACTCTGTTCTTAAATTGTTACAGGCGACCCCTGTGTTCCCAGTTCATGTGAGGATTTAGCTATGTTGTTTATGATGTGCTCATTTCCCCCCTGCCATGCTTGCTGTGTGATTTCTGTGGTTTTGAAATTTGAGTGAACCAAATCAATCCTGCGTTGACATTCTGCTGATCTTTGATGGCCGGTTCTGCTAGTATATTAGTCTTTCAGAAACTGAATGCTGTTAATTAGCCGAGGACTGAACTCAGAAAGTGTAATTTGTTACACCAGCTTAAGCTAAGTTTGGAGTGAAATAAGAAATTAAAACACGCGATCACCAGAGGAACAAAAATTTAGAGGGAATTGAAATCGAAAGGGAGATCTAAGTCTACTTGAAAATTCGATCGACAAGCACAGAGGAAAAATGAGCTCACATTGGTCGTGTGTGAACACAACCGCCGTTGTTGGATTAGTGAAATGTGGCCGTGCTCGTGTCACCAGAACAGCCGTTGTCTGGTGAAATGTGGCCGTGTTTCATGTTTCCAATCAAGCTAGACCACAATACTATGTGCAGCTTTACAAAGCGGAGTGAGACAACTGAGTTGCTTAGAAGGGCAGCTTTGATAATATGTGATGAAGTTCCCATGACTAATGACAAAGAGGCAGACATTTGAGGCAGTCGAAAGAACATCGCAGGATGTAATGGTGTCTTCAAGTTCTTCCCGTGGTGGCCCCGTAGTACATGAGCTCAAAACCACCTATGCGACAGGTCATACACATAAGGCGGATCCGGTTGACGCAAAAACATGTAGGCTCAATCTGATGCGGTTTGTAGAGTATCTGTCAAGGATTGGCAACAACATGTGACGTGTGGTTTGCAGAGTATCTGTCAAGGATGGGCAACAGCATGGGACAGTGTAAGGCGGATCCGGTTGAAGCAAAACATATAGGCTCAGTCTGACATGTTGTTAGGAGAGTATCTGTCAAGGATTGGCAACGACATCGAGGAAACTTTTGATGATGGCTATGTGCGACCGCCTGATGACATCGTGATTCACAGACAACTCCAAAGGATGAATTTGATGTCTTCATGATAATTGTACATCTGCAGCTTACAGACGCGAGCGAGCAATCCTTTGGACAAGAAATGGGCACGTCGATACAGTTACAATGCAGTAATAATTGACAAATTTCCAGGGAAGGAAAATGTATATTACAGTTTCGACTCCGTTAATAATGGAACAATTATCGCCTAAACTTTCTTAATTTGATCACACCAAATGGACCGCCTCCACATGAGTTAAACGTCAAGGAGAATTGTCCTATTATCCTGCTCATGCCATCTTTTTTTATTTTTAAACATTTTCTCATCAACTCGGACTTAGCGAGAAGACTTCAGTTGCTCCAGCACCTCCCCAAAAAAAAAATACCAATTTTTTTAAAAAAAATCAAACAGAAGATGGATGGATAGATGATGCAAAGATAAAAAAAAAATGTGAATATTTTGGGTTGCCCTATTTTGGTGTCAAGAAAAAAATTGTGCAAAAATTAAAAAAAAACGAGAAATCAGCTTATGAATAGTGGGGTTGCCCTATTTTTTTAAGCGGCGTTTATGGCCGATTTTATACAAGATACGCATAAAAACCATACTTCCAGTTCCAACGTTAAAACCCCAAAATTGCGATAGTGAAGAACATCGAATGTTTCTTATTGAGTGAATACTAAAACCATGCTCTTGTCTTGGTCAATCTAATCTGATATGTGATCATCTGGCTCCTTAATGACCACCGTAAAAGAACTTGCCGTCGATGACGGGGCTCACCGCGTAGGCGTCCGGCTTGCTCTCGAGCTTGGGCAGGTCCCCCGTCACCGGTGTTGCGTGTCCGTCCCGGCCGATGAGCTGGATGTCGCTGATGGACGCCGCGCCCTCCTCCGCCGGAAGGTAGCCGCTTCCCATCGGCGCCGGATCTGCCACCGGCGCCGTGACCATGCCGCCGAACCGTATCGCCGCCGCTCGGTCGGCGAAGCCTCCGGTAAAGAGCGACCTCGGGAAACGGCCGATCAGCTCCGGCTCATGGTTGAGGCCCAAGTGCACGAGCCAGTCTCCTGATGCACCAACGTCCTGCAAGCACAAATTAAAAGTCCATAACACGATAGTCGACCAAGAGTGTCAAGACACGACACACAGAGAGAAATAATGAGAATGTTGTCTTGTGTGTATGTACCTTGACGATTTTAAGCTTAAGCTTCTGCTTGTCGCCCTTGGGGGTGGAGACATGGGCAATGGCGTCTCCGGGAGCTATGGACGCCCCTTTCTCAGACTGGAACCCAGGGCACTTCGTGTTGAAGCAGCCCTTTTTTATGAACCCATCATCCTGCAACAGAAAAAAATATTTCAGGGAGACCAATGTACTGTTGTTGGATAGGAGATGCTACTGCTACAAGCGGCTAGAAATAGAATGGACTAGTTACAGTCCAGGCGGTAAAGAAATGTGTGCGTGAATCACCGTACTCGGCTGGCAAAACCTGTCCAAGAAACATCGCATGGGGCATCGATCAGAATTTTCACGGCATTTACTCTCTCCATCCCCGAATTAATACAGCTTAGATTTGGATTGAGTCAAATTTCCTTAAAATTCAACTATTATTAGCACTTATAATTTTAAATATATATAGATACAGTATGAAAATATGTTTTATTAATAATATAATTGTACTTATTCGGTATCATAAACAATATTACTTTTTGTATATTAGTATTAGTTATATTATATGTTTGGCCTAAGCCAGATAGATTTGGTAGAAAATCAGAACTGCGTTCTATGAGACGAGGGGGAAGTAGTACATTCCAACCGATGATAATGGTTTTGGCACTTGATTGCGCGCCATCTCCTGAACTGGCGATCCAGACCGCTCCGGCGGTGCCTTGTCCATGTTTCAGTGTGAAGCCATAGACGTCCAGCGTTGCAATGAACCCGTAGTAACCATCCGGTGAAGTCTCGGCGCCATGGTGTGCGAACTAAAAAAAAGAGTTATGGGACAAAGCAAAGCCGGGCACCACATTAAAGCTAATTTTGGAATGAAAAGGAATTAAAACACATACATACATACATGAGCGTCTCAGTAACAAGAATTCATAGTAGCTGAAATGAAAAGGATATCTAAATCGACATGAAAACTCAATCGATCAGCACAGAGGAACAATGAGATGATGAGCTCACGTAGGTCCGGTCGGCTCCAGAACCCCCGTCGTCTGGTGAAATGTGACCAATCAGTCCTCGTAGCATCATCAGGTTGGTCTCGTTCTTGTTGTTGGATGCACCGAGCTTCTGATCAACCTCCGATGCATCGGTTACAAGTAGCAGGGACAGGGCCGCCACAGCAACCACGAGGATCCTCCGGTCCATCTCACGCAGTATCGAGATCGTCCTGGTTGTGTCGAGGCATATGCCACCATGACCAATTAAACATATATAGAGTCCAACTTTAAAGATTTTGAACAATTATTTTTGTATTTGTTACTAAAGATATTGCCAAGATACCAGGCCGGCTGTCTTTTGATTTTTTTTCTTTATCCCAAGTTAAATTTGGCATGTTCCCTTAAAAAAATGGCATGAATACAAGATTCTTGGCGACAAAGACTACAACGAGGATCATGGCAATAAAAACTCAAAGATCCCAAATAAAAACTGCAGTATAGCCAATATCTCGATACTACTACGCTTGCTGATCCTTCCTAATGATATCAATCAGCCAAGGATATCAAAAGTCTATCTCTTCCAAGGTTACTTGGATTTCGTTTTTCTACAAGTCATTGTCATTGTCGACAGCCGTTGGATCTAAATTTAATAGCCTAGATTTAATAGCCTAGATTTTCTTCCAGGGTTACTGGAGAGTTTGTTTGCTTTGCTAATGTTGGCCATTTGAATCTAATGCAGGTGATTGTTGGTGCTGTAGGTGGCGGTGCAATGATCAGCGGAGGTGCTGCTGTCGGTGGTGGTGCTGCCTCTGGCGGTGCTGCGGCTGAGGCACAGGCACCCCAGGAGGAGGAGAAGGAAGAGGAGAAGGAAGAGAGCGACGACGACATGGGTTTCTCCATGTTTGACTAGAGATATTATCTGGCTACACTACTAGAAAACAGACCTTTAGTACCGGACGTAAAGCCGTGTTAGTACCGTTTATGCGCCCGGTACCGAGCTTTCGGTACTAAATTGGCAGCACCGTTAGTACCGGCTGCAGCAACCGGTACTAACGGGGGCCGCAGGGTCAACGGAGCGGGCCGGGTACTAACTGGTTTTGAGCAAAAAAAAAAAATTGTAAGCTTTTCACGCGTAAATGCGCGTGCACGGTTCGTGGGATTCGAACTCACAACCTGTCCTCGCGCGTAACCCCCTCTACTATCCCACCTATGCATCAATTGTGATTGAGTGGGATATGCTTTCCTGTCATACCCGGTTTTAGAGAGAAAACCGAGTACATCTCATATGCGTGCCAGGATCAAATTTCACACATATGATAGACCGTGAGTGAATAGCACAAACAGTACTCAAATGAATATTTAATAAATAAAGTATTTATTACACTCACGAATAAGGCACAAAGGCCAAAATAAACTGGTTCACACGATAACTAAGACGATATCTCCAAAAGCACTCCACAGGCAACTGACTGGTGGAACACACGCCTAGAACTCATCAAGATCGTTGAGGTACTCTGCTCCATTATTACCTTCTGATCCAATATAAGCAAGGGTGAGTACACTTATGGTTGGTACTCAACAAGTGGGGAAAATATGCAAGCTATCAAGGAGAGGCTGGGTTTGCAGCGGTTAGCATTTTAATTGGTCAAGTTTTATTAACAAGCAACTATTTACTAAGATATAAGTATATACCACCATTAACAATAAGTAAGCATAAAATAAATAATGAGCATAACCAATAACATATGCATGCAATGATTTGATTTCATGTTCCGATAGATTAATCACGTGAGGGTGTTACATTTCCTCTTGAACTATACCCCACAGACCCAGTACCGGCTGGTGTTACGAGTCGGTACTAAATGCACGGGGGCCTCGGGAACCCCCCTCCCCTCGGACCATTTAGTACCGACTACTAACACCAACCGGTACTAAATGTCAAAATTTAGTACCGGCTGGTGTTACCAGTCGGTACTAAATGGTCCGAGGGTCCTCGGGAGCCCTAGGGACACGTTAGTACCGGGTTTTAAGACAACCAGTATTAACATGTGAGGGATGAATGCTCGATTCTCTTAGGTTGTGTTTAGATGCAAAAGATCTTTTGCACTTACTATTCATTCCCCTCACAGAACACGCATCCCTAAAAATTCCTTTTTCACCTTTCCTATTCATCCCCCTCACATAACACGCATCCCAGAAACAAAAGATCTTTTCCCTTCATCAACTAAACACAGCCTTATAGTGCTATGTTCAACTGGTTTTCCCATAAGTGGTTTGGTCCTATTGTGGTAGTTATTTTTGCTGTCCTGTCCATACGACACAAAAAGAAGCAAGAGACATACAGACTGCATAGTAGAAAAAGCAACCCACGCCACACGTATATCTATATGTATATTTGCTTGCATTAGCATCGGCTTTGAGGATATATATGGAGGGACGTGTGACCGTGGGCTGCGCTTGATTTTATGTTGTACACGGTCAACGCCCATGGCCCATGCATGGTGACGTGCCGTGCATTGATTCGCACATAGTAACTAAAGGCCTCTAGAAAGCGACGATTTCACCTAGCCTGGGATGAAGCAGCCCATGTAGAAGACAGTAAAAAGAGAAGGTAAACCAAGGAACGGTTAGATGGTCGGCAGCAGACACGCGTCGGGCGACACGCGTGAAACGCCGCATGCTACCGAAATCTTCGAGCGATAAGAAGTAATATATAATATATATATATATATATATATATATATATGTATATATATATACACACACACATTAGCCCACCTATCTGACGGCCCAGACTTGGCCCAACTTTGCAACTGAGCCGATTCTGCTGAACCATGGGTCTACCCGTGTACAGCAGCAATTGAGCAGGAAGGATAGGTGAGCAATTTGTGGTTGCAATTTAATGTGTGTGAACTTTGCACAAACCACGAAGTGAGCAGAATTAGTTATGTGATTGAGCAATTCCAATTTATAGGCCTTCTGAAACATGACAAGGAGAAATAAACAAATTACGTGCATAATTTCAATTTATGATCTTGTACTTAAGTTTTGTTCTATTTTAGACTGTAAAAAAATCACCGATTGGAATTTTTAATACCCACAGCTGAAATCCTAGGCCCGCCCCTGGCAGAGTATCTGTCAAGGATTGGCATCGGCATCGAGGAAACTTTTGATGATGACTCTGCCTGATGACATCCTGATTCAAACAACTCCAAAGGATGAACCTGTTGTTTCGGTATCGTTATTTCGGTCATCTAATCTAATACAACATCATTGGGCTCCTTAACGGGTGCCGCCGTAGAAGAAGTGGCCGTTGACGACGGAGCTGACCGCGTAGGCGTCCGGCTTGCTCTCGAGCTTGGGCAGGTCCACCGTCACCGGCGTCGCACGGCCGTCCCGGCCGATGAGCTTGATGTCGCTGACGGACGCCGCGCCTTCCTCCGCCGGGAGGTAGCCGCTCCCCATCGGCGCCGGATCTGCCACGGGCGCCGTGACCATGCCACCGAACCGTATCACCGGAGCTCGGTCGGCGAAGCCTCCGGTGAAGAGCGACCTCGGGAAGCGGCCGATCAGCTCTGGTTCCCGGTTGAGGCCCAGGTGCACAAGCCAGTCTCCTGATGCTCCACCGTCCTTGACGATTTTAAGCTTGAGCTTCTGCTTGTCGCCCTTGGGAGTGGACACATGGGCAATGGCGTCTCCAGGAGCTATGGACGCCCCTTTCTCAGGCTGGAACCCAGGGCACTTTTTGTTGAAGCACCCCGTTTTTATGAACCCATCATCCTGCAACCCCCCCAAAAAAAAAACATTTCATCAGGAAAAAAACATTGTAGTGCGTACGGGAGATGCTACTGGTAACTAGTACAAGCAGCTAGCGGTTACAGAAACTAGAGAGTGACTTACTGTCCAGATGGTGAAGAAATGTGTGCGCGAATCACCGTACTCGGCTGGCAAAACCTGCCCATGCAAGTAATTAAACATCACCATCCATATATGGGGTCACGGCATGCATGTGTAGTAGTGTATAAAAAATTATGCTTTGCAGAGTTGCTTACGTTCCAACCGACGATAATGGTTTTGACACTTGACTGTGCGCCGTCTCCTGCATCTACGACCCAGACCGCGCCGGCGGTGCCTTGTCCATGTTTCAGTGTGAATCCATAGACGTCCAGCGTTGCAATGAACCCGTAGTAACCATCCGATGAAGCCTCAGCGATATGGTATGCAAACTAACAAAGTTATGATAATCGTCGTCACGAAAAGCAACGAGTCAGATCGAGCAACTGATTAAATCGACAACAAACACAGAGGAGAGGAGCGATGGAGCTCACGTAGGTCGGATCGGCAGCAGAACCCCCGTCGTCTTGTGGTGAAATGTGGCCGATCAGTCCTCGTAGCATCATCAGGTTGGTCTCGTTGGTGGGTGCATCGAGCTTCTGATCAATCCATGGATACGATCGGGATGCATCGGTTACAAGTAGCAGGGACAGAGCCGCCACAGCAACCACGAGGATCCTCTGGTCCATCTCACACAGTAGATTGAGATCGTGGTGATTGTGTTGAGACATACCTGCATGCTACCATGACCATAGATATATAGAGAGTCTAACTTGAGAGATCTTGAACAATATTTGTATTTATTACTACAGATATTAGTATATTACCATGATCGGATTTCTACAGCGAGGATCACGGCAATAAAAACTCAAAGACCCCAAACCAAGAACTGCAGTAAAAGCCAATATCTCGATACTCCAACGCTACCTGATCATTCCTAATATATCAATCAGCAAAGGATATCAAATTAACACAAATGTGCGCGAATCACCGTACTCGGCTGGCAAAACCTGTCCAAGAAACATCATGCATTCACGGCATGCACTCTGTCTCTCTCCATCCCCCAAGTAATACCATTTTAGGTTTTGGATTGAGTCGAACTGTTCGATATGTTATTAGCATTTATAATTTCATATATATATATACACACACTACGAAAATATATATATATACACACTACGAAAATATATATACACTACGAAAATATATTTTAATGGTAAATCTAATTATACTTATTCAGTATCATAAACAATATTAATTTTTCATTTATATATGTTTAGTTAAAGGTAGATTGACTTGTAGAAAATTAGAATTGTATTTTTTACGAGATCGGGAAAGTAGTACATTCCTGTTATAAAATTAACATGGTCTAAGATTACTTACTGCTGTCAGCGTCCGGGGAATGGGACTCCCCCTGCGCAGGGAAAAAACGGCCCAGGGCCTTGTAACCAGGCAGGACGAAAACGGCCCATGGTGAGAACCGGCACACGGAGCACGGCGTGGTTCCTGGTCCTTGGAGCTTGACATCACAATGCAACGTTCATTAAGTGATATACTACAAGATGCATAATTTTACTATGTATTCAAGGCACCAAAAACAATCATAGAAGCATGCAACAGCAACAGGAAAGTTGTTATAAAATGAAGCAAAGCTCATCACACTATTTCTCGGTTAATATTGGAAGAAGAAAACGTCATCCACAGCATTAAGAATCCTCATTAGGCAAAGAAGTATTCCTATCTTCTTCATCTAAAAGAATTTATTCCTATCTTCTATATATACTAGCAAACATGCCCGTGCGTTGCTACGGGCAAGAGCAATGCGGATATAACATTAATTTTTTTTACTGTAACTAATATATTAACCATAGACATAGCAACAATGTAGCATCTAGTACTACGTCTAAACATTACATTGTGTACCTAAGCACAAAAAAATTGTTTTCCTAGTAGTTAGGAGTTAGCTTCGCAGCAATGTGGTCATATTGTTAGACAAAAAAAATCCAAAAAAATTGACATGTAATCTTGGAGGCAGACCGGTGATGACGGCCAGTGAATTCACAGGAAGCATAGTTCATAACAGGACAAAATAAGAAAATTCCATAGGTTAATCCAAAGAGATCGGAGGAGCTATGGTCCGGTGATAAGTTTTTTTTTTTGTTTTAGCATGCGATGGTGAGATTTCTTGCGTTAAGCTCTCTTCTTTGTTGTTATTTCTTCTTCTCTACCTTTTCTTTTCAGCATCTCTTCTTCTCTACTGGATGACACTCCTTGGTCTTTTCTTGTTCGTGGGCTGTCAGAGAGGAGCTCCGGTATTTGGGCCACGAGAGAAGAAATAGCCCACGGCGCACTGGTTTTTGGGCTGCGAGAGAGCTGGCACTTGGGCTGCAAGAGAAGAAGGAGCCCACGAAACTGGTAGCGTGCCCTTCCGCCCCAAGAACCTGTGGAGAGTTAGCAGTATGACGTTTTAGTCCCACCTCGCCAAGCCACGGACCACGAAACGCACTTATAAACCAACGCGCCCCACTTTCGTTCGTTGAGCGGTGGTAGGAGACGAGCGTCTTGTAGGCCGGGATCATGCCTATTTTTGACAGATGAGCCAATATAGGGGAAAATTTGACACGTGAACCCCACACTTCATAGAAAGATACTCAGTGTCTGACAGGACAGGTGGGTCCCACATGTCAGGACGGACGAAAAAAAAAGACAGAAACCTCTTTAGGAAAAATAGGTAAAGATAAAGACTAGAATGACACTCGCGCTTCGCCGTGCCCGCTCCATGCTGTAGGCACTGTGCGGATGGGAGTGTGTATGAATCGTATATCGGCAACTTGATGTTCTGTCCAGAATGTGTAGATGGAAAAGTTGGATACACATAACACTATTTTCATTTATCCTGTTTCATAAACCAATATTGAAATTCGTCCCGTAGCTAGGTAAGACTCAAGTTTCCCTAGATCTGAAACCCAAAGGCATAAAATAAACAAAATCATGCAGTTTATAAAAGAAATAAGCTAACAGAGAGCGCGATCATCAAACAGAACTTAGCTTGTACCATAGTGCAAACAACATACTGATCCACGTGACAACAAAAATAGACTAAAGTTTGCTGCATGCATCTTTGTAGAAATTGTAACATGGCAGATAGCTGACCAACTAAACCAAATCTATGAAGATCCAGGTCCTGAGAACATGTTACTCCACCTTGAATTTGCAGGGTGACCTTCACCAGACTGCTTCAGAAGTGAACAAATTTCAACAGATGACCATGCAAGACCTGTATAGAACAATAATTTCATTTGATCCAATTTTAGAAAATGTTGAAATATGACATCTCCCAGGCAAGTTCCAAAATGAACTTCATCTGAAACATAAAGGCATAAGAGAAACCAAGCCATGTAATTTAGAAATGAAATGAGCTAGGACAATATGCTATAATGTAGATATAAAAAGTAACCTCAATTTATGCATTAGCGATTACACAATGGGTAATCTACTTAAAAACTTATTTTGTAATAAGTTTAATGCAACATTTAAAATTTTTCTTTTTTGATTATTTTTTGGGGAAAACTTAGCCGCATGGCACATAATTAGTTAAATAATTGATACTTGAATAGTTGAATTAAGAGGATCGCCATTACAGAAAGTTCAGTATGTAGATAAATCTCATCAGGTGACATCATGTGCTACATAAATGGAATTATAATCCTTCAGGTCCGATTTTACATGGAATCGAGAATTTGTAAAGTAAGGACATGAGGAAGATTAAAATATATCACTCGGACTGACGAATCCAATGAGTAAGTTGAATCTGTTCAGGTAAGTAGTCATGGATGATGGACTGCAGGACTGATATGATAAACTGTAGCCTTAAAATGATTGGCAAGCAATATCCGCGAAAGATATTAAATATCATTTTGCTTTTAGGAATACACACACACACTATATGTAAGACTAAGATGACACTTGATTTAGACTACAAAAGGGTAGCCGATAGAAGCATCTTGCATGTAAGACATTGTTGGAGCCACTGAGAATGCCTATCCATATAACATTTGTAGTCATATCTTCCCAAAATGATATACCTTTTAATGAGAATGGGAAGACAAATCTTAATACTGATATATTATATGGGCGTTTCCACCTACATCAAAGGGCTTGTTTTAACCATGTTGGAGGGAGGAAATCACGAAAAAGATATATACTTGCAGGTTCAGCAAAACAGGTGTCTAAGTCAGGAGATGTCATAGTTATGAATAAATATAAGATAGCATCAACCATATGAAGTGGGAAACCAAATTCAGATTCTGTAAATAAGAGATTAAAAAAGAGGCTTCCTGATTACCACTCCCGATCCTTTGCAACCAACTTGTCACCTATCTGTACCGCATGAAAAACGCATAATATTGTAGTATAGGTACTGCAACCTCAAAATTGTCAACATACATCATTTCTATTATATGACACGTGACATTAAAGGTGTAGAAAACCCTTATTATCTATAACCAAACACGAATTCTAAATTTCACACCTGATGTACTGACTATGTTTGGTAGAGACTGGAATCTTACATATGGCAAAGGTGAATATATAGCAGGCACTGGAGAGAGGATGAACTGCAGCAAGTGGAAGGTAACCTTAAGTAGTCTAAACCACCACACTTAGTTGAGCAATTCAAGGTCTTGTCAGCTGTTGAAACAATATGATTCAACACTTGATATGTTTCAGAAATCAAAGATGGTTTGCAGATCACCATTGATGCGTGTATATATCTCACAAGATACTCTCGTGCTATTGAATGGCAAATAACTGATAGAGAAGGAGTACTACATACCCTTGTATGTATTTGTAGAGATACATGCTGTAGTTGGTAGCTAGCGCTTGACTATTAAAAAGCAGAAATCAAGAAGGGTAAAATGTAAGCAAATCAAGGTCGAACCTAGTTTTTTTTTAGGGGTATCAAGGTCGAACCTAGTGCTAACCTAAATTGTTGCATTGCGTGGAGCACTACTCAAGTGCCTGCATAGGTTTTTTTTTTTTTTGAGCAAAAGTGCCTCCACAGCTGAGTCTAAGCATGAGATTCCACACCACATTACCGCACCGGGGTTTTTTTTTTTAGAGCATTACCGCACAGGTAGGTAGCAAAGCCCACATTTACGTTTGGGCTGTCTCGTTGCTACTGGGCCTACTGGGCTTCACCCACCGTAATGCGCACGGTGGGTGAAGCCCAGTAGGCCTAGTAGCATCGAGACAGCCCAAACGCAAATAGGCCGCCGGCCTGTTAAAAAAACGAAACTGGAAAACGCTCCCGTTCGCTCGCTCCTGCTGTGATAAGAGCTGGTCGAGTTGGTATATAAAACAAGGCAATCGCACCTCACAGAGCACACGCAGACGCAGAGAAGCAAAACCACCAGGCAAACGCGCGCGCCATGTCCAGCACCATGCTCCCCGCTGTCGTCCTGACCCCTCCCGCGGCCGTGGCCATGGTGGTCGTGCAGCAGCACGCCACCACCGGCTGGGAGCGCCTGGGGCTTATCGCCCTCGGCATCCAGTGGGCGTACGCCAGATGGTGGGCTCCGGCCGCCGCCGCCGACGTCGCACCACCACCGCCACCGCCTCCCCAGCCGCTGCAGCAGCAGCTGCCCCACGTCTACGGCGTCCCGGCCCCTGGGTTCGACGCGTCGGCTCCGTATTGGGCTTGAGGAGGAGCAGCGGCGTCTCACCGTACCGTCGATGGCGATGAGTAGATCGAGTTGGTGGAATCGTGAATCTTTGTACTCCTTCCTTCTTCAGAATCTTGTGTGTGTGTGTTCTTAAATCATCTGTTGTTTTTCTTTAGTTCTTCGTCGTGAACTTGTGATCTTCGTCTCTTTTTTTCTTGAACTCGAATTGCTTCACTCCTTTAACCCGTGGTGGACAGAGCACGATCACTTTTTTTTTTTTGAGCAAGAAAGAGCACAATCACTTGGGAGACTCCCAGAATAGTTAGTTCACGGCCCACACGCCACACTGGCAGCGGCCCAGCCCACAGCGCCAGTTGTACAACAAGACAAGAACGGTTGAGAAAAAAACTGACAAAAGGCCAGATCGAGTAGGAGGAAAACGGGAGCACTGAAGCTTCATTCTCTCCACACTGGCAGCCCAACTGCTTGCTCTCTTTGCCAAGCGCCCAAGCCCGGTGTTGCCGCGTTGGAGTGGGGCCAGCTCACAGGATACATATGAAGTAATCGAATCTTTTTTTTTTTTGAAACGATAAGTAATCGAATCTTTTGTTTGTTCTATTATTATCTTGCTCTTCTTTTATCATTTATGCTGAAAGTCGCCGCCAAGCACATCCCATTCTTGATCGATCGATCTTGCACCATCTTTTGTAGTAAACAGTCTGCGATTGTTTGTTTGTTGTATACGTTGTTGTATAACATGTATTATTTCCATGATATATACCCCACCACAGAATTACGATCATGGTTCTGCTTATATATAGGCGCGTCGGCGTCCTTGCAGGCGTACGCAACGGCCATGCGTTTGCTTGCCGGCTTCCTTGGCCAACTGGCAAACTTCACTGTACTTTCATTCAGTATCCTGATCCTTTTTAACGTCAAATCAGGTTGTTTGTGACTTTGTGGTCTGTCCAGATCAATAGACATGCAAAATGCTTAGATTTTGTTAACTGCAGGTTCATAACTCTCAAATCCGAGTAACTATGAATTATATTGCGGTGTTAGTGTTTTGGCATATCGTGTGAAGCTTTTTTGTTCTGCAAGTCAAACTCAGCACCATCATTGGTCTAATTGTACCAGATACGACGCCACTGAAAGTATATTGCTATGAAACCACATCACACTAAAAATGAAGTTTTCCAAATATGACTCATTTCATGGAAACCGCATCACGACCATTTTTGTTGATGAACAGTAGTGCGTACAGCACCATCACATTGACACCATGGATGAGAGTAACTGTTTCTGGCCGGTGAGCTCAGAGCAAAAGAGGACGCAATCGACATTTGTGGCTGCTCAGCTAGCGCGTCCCTTCTTGTTTAGAATGAATCAAACACAGGGTTCATTGCTCAGATAATGAGATGCACAATAAAAACAGATAAATTATCTTAGAGAAGCATCTAATATGTTTCTGATCAGTTACCAGCCTTTGTCATTAAAAAAGTTATCCTGAGGAGTATCCCTAATATTTTCAGCTAGATTACCAACATCAGCTGTCATAAAAAGGATTTATTATATAAAAAACACGGATATTTGATTGACTACATTTTTTTAAGACAAGGGAAAGAATCCGGCCTCTAATTGGATGAACTACATGAATGTCAGGTAAAGTGAGCGAGGATTGGAGATCATGCAAGGTGAAACCAATGTGTTCCTGAAGGATCTCAAGTTTGTGTGTACTCAAGGACTGAAACCTACTTGTAGACTGGTTTTGCTCCGTCGATTGGAAATTAAGGCCCTATCATTGCTCTCTTTGTTTCCCTGACCTCAAGAGACCTGTTGAATACTACGAATCCAATTCAAGCTGATTTTTCTTGTTAGCCACGACTAGCCTGGATTCTTTAAAACCTAGAAATGAATTAAGATATTCATTTCGAGAGAGGAATTTATTTGATTCAATAAAAAATAATATAAATGTTTTTGGTGTTTTAGATCTTTTTGTCATTAATCTGCATATATAATTCAAATTCCTCCTCTAGTCCACTTTGATAGTGAGAGAAGTCCAAGATTCCTGCGTGGGCACTTTCGATGCAGTTAGCCTCTATGGCTTACCAACCATCTCGCCCAGGATGGCATTTCTGTGTTCGGATGGCACCTATCACTTTCACGTCCGCCTCTTATCCACCAGCAGCTAAGCTCTACCCAACTCCTGGCTCGGATTTGTAGTGCTAGAAGCCTAGAACTATGGGTGCACACCAAAGATGTTTTTGTGAGCTAGTTTCTTTTATTTTGGATTACACTACAAATAGAGGCTTCATGAATTAATTTTAGCATACGCTAAAAAAATTAATTTTAGCATACTAACCAAAGCGGAAAATTTGCCAAACTGGGCTTAACGTTGCAGAAATCGGAATTGCGTGCGAAATGAATGGGATGCACTTGCAAGGATTGTGATCCATTTTAACATTTTATTGACCTCCAATTCTAGGTCTTTGGTATACGATATGAGGTTATAAATAAAAATAATACAGAGCCGAAACATACTTGGACACTGAAGAAGAAATGAAATGGAAAGAAGCATGCGCCATGCTCCCTTTTTTTTTTTTTTGCACATACCATACTCACAGCCATGGACTCCCAGTGGCTCTTGTTCCACCAAGCACCCAACAGGTATCTCTCGGTTCATGACTTCATGAGCATTGCTTTGCTCAAGTCCAACCATTTTCTGCCATTTTAGGACCTTGCATCCTGCTTACTTGACTCACAACGTTGGGCTCACGCACACGGTTTACACGGAATTGTAAGGGGCTACTAAGAAGGAAACTACAACAACCGAAAAAGAAAATGAAAACAGGTTGGTGCTCAAGGGTGTGTTTAGTTGGGAGGGGAGGAAAAAAAAACTTTTTCTGGGAAGCGTGTTCTGTGAGAGAGATGAATAGAAAAGTTGAAAGAAGTTAGGGGAAGCGTGTTTTCTGAGAGGGATGAATTGTACGGCTAGCCTCGCTGAGATGCGTGGCGCCGCCCAGGCCTCTTCCTGGAGACTCTGCAACATGTCAGGTACTGAAGCTGTGCCTTCCTGGAACACGCACTCGTTCTGTTGGCGCCGAATTTGCCAACAAACCAGAAGCACCGTTGAGTCCATTCCTTTTCGAACCCTTTCACTCCGTTGCCGTGCTTGACGTATTACAATTTACAAGTCACATGCACAACAAAAGTCTAGCACATCATAAACATCAGCCTACCTATTGCTAGAAGCTAACGCAGCTCTCATCTCCTACCCTTAAAAAATCGTAGTTCTCAAAGTCAGCATCAAGTAAATTTCTATTTGCACCTTGTTTGTTACGACACGATAAGATCTTTAAAAAAAACCTTAGTTGAGTATATTCGAATGGCATCTTCTAAAGAGAGAAATTATGAAGATACAACAAATGTTCTTGGAGAAAATATTCCAGCTTCACAAAAAAAAAGTTCAAACGCACAAAATTTTTCGTGTTCACAAAAGTTGCACGGAAAAATGGGCCCAGTAGAGTGATTTTGAGCCCAGAAGCTTTGTTTGATGCACAAGCCCAATTTCTTTTGTTATTTTCATTTTCCTCTTGTCGACATTTTGTACCAGCAACTAGTGAATTTGCATCGATCAATTATCAGAACGAAGCTGCAGTAAAAGGGAAAAACCTTCTTCAGAGCTCTCTCGCCCAGCAAAGTTGACAGTGGCGGCTGACGGCGGCTTCGCTTTCCCCAGTCGATTCGACATGTTCATACTTTATTTTCTAAAGTAAATTATGAACACCGAATCGACGGGGAAAGAAGTAAAGAGGTGGTGAAGCGGTTCGCATGAGGTGCTTCCCTCCGTCCTAAAAAGGATGCAATTATAGATTGTGTATCAACTAAATTAAGTGATCCTTGTTTAACCAAGTTTGTAGAATATAATATTCATGGTTATGAATCAAAATAGATTTATTATGAAAATACATTTTGTGATTAATCTAATGATGCTTATTTCATATCATAGGTATTAATATTTTTTAATTTATAATTGGTCAAATACATTTGTGATTAATCTAATGATGTTTATTTCATATCATAGGTATTAATATTTCTTAATTTATAATTGGTCAAACTTAAGCTAACACATGGTACTACTCTAAAATTGGATTCTTTTTTGGACAGAGGTAGTAGAAAATAAGAGCTCTTTTACGGTGCCTTATACTGGTGTATACTAGTGCTAAAAAAGGATTAGTATAGAAACATCCGACGGTCAGAATTAATTGTATACTACTAAAAGCTTCACAGTAGTATAGGTAGTATAAGGGTATTATGGGAAAAGGACAAAAAATATGTCATGATAATATATATTTTGAAACTAAAAATCCAGCCCTTTACGAAGGTAATTAATGGTAATTAATACATATGTAACTATTATAAATTACCCTTTACAATGGATGGTTTGATCCAATCTATACTCCATACTACCACACAGTAGTATAAGACACCTTAAAAAAGCTCGAAAAAGGGTTCGATGAGTCCCCTAACATCATGGTATGAGAATAAAATTATCCTACTCACTATTGATACATGAAAAGCTTCTCTCTCTCTTTTTTTTGCCTTATTAAGATAATGATGTGTAGATGGATATAGATACACAGATGTTTACACCGGGAAATTAGAATTATCGGTCATGTCTGTTGGGTATAGAAACCCCAGGTTCCCTAATCAAGCTAGATTCCTACTAGGACACCTTGTCCTACTAGGATTCTTCAATTGTAACTGACTAGGAGACTTACCATGTAAACCTCGCCCCCTGGGATATATAAAGGAGGGCAGGGGTCCCTAGATTAGACCATGGGGCAACGCCGTCAGGCATTGCAAAATCTCATCAATACAAGATACACCATACAGGACGTAGGGTATTGCGCTCCGGCGACCCGAACCTGTCTAAACCGTCTCTTGTCACCTTCGGCTCTAGATTCTCGACGACTTCTCCCTAAACCCTTTTCTCGGGGCACCCCCTCGAGAACCTAGTTAGCATAATTCACCGACACTTTGGCGCCGTCCGTGGGATCTACTCGTCGAGGATTCATTAAAGAATCGATGGCATCCTTCAGCGCCTCCGTCAACGTCAAGTTCGAGGAAGGCGCGACCTTCATCTTCGGTTCCTGGCTTTGCACTGCAAACCAGGACGGCAAACTTCGGCATGAACTGCGCGACGTGACAATTGCGTCAGCTCCGCCGTCCGCGCAGACTACGCCGTGAATTGCGCGGCGAGACAATGGTGTCTCCACCACCACCCGCGCAGGTCACCGTGCGCAGATCGTCGAGGGTCTCCGACTTCGACACGATCCTCGGATCGTATCCAATTCAGAGAAGTACCTGGAGGCAGAAGCCGAGTTCGACTCGGACAAACGATGACTCTGGCCTCGTTGCCCTCAAGTATCAAGACCAAGCAGATAGTCGTCGTACAAGACTACTTGGCGGCCTGAGGATCATCTCCAGCATCCGCCAGAGTACTTCAGTAAGGACCGTGACCTCTGTCATCCAGGAGGCCAGGCCAAGATCAACCCTGCGACTCATAGGAAGTGTCGCCAGGGTTCTTTTCCTATCCGAGCAGGGTTCTTTTTTCGACAAGAACCCAGACTACGGCAACCAGCAGGGTTCTTTTTTCGATAAGAACCCGGACTACGATGACCAGCCGAGTTCTTTTTCAACAAAGAACTCGGACTCGGCGCGACTTCATCAACGAATCGTCCACGAATCAAGCTAAGTCATATGTTTCAATTATCTATTCGTATCTACAAGTGGATACCTTCGCGATCTTGCTGGGTTGTTTTCACTGCGCCTTTTGCGTTTTCGCTGACTTCTTCAGTATGTTTGGTTTTATCCCTAAAAGTCGAGTGTCTTGAGAAGTTTTTGTCTGACGATGCAAACCGTGCTTTTTCCAAGCCGATGTGTTCTTGACCGGGGTATCGTGGGGGGCACGGCTAGCGGGACAAACTACTTAAGCATGCGATCTTGCTGGGTTGTTTTCGCAAATTGCATGTGCTTTATATCGATTTTATATGCTCGTGTCTTGCACGTTTTCTCTTAACGGTTGCTAAAGTACTCGGGTAGCACACGCCTTAATCCGTGAAACCTCGACTCTTGCGTGCCGCCTACATATAAGCCTCCCTGCTGAGCAATGTAGTCTGTGGTAAGCCGTCCTCTCCGTGAGCAGTGGTTAGCAAGATAGGTGCTTAAACGTAACAGGCTAACTACCCGGAGAAAATATGCGGCCTAACAAGATCAAGACGCCCAAGAACTTTTTGTCTTTGCGCAATGCGCAATATCTTGTCGATTCGTCGACAAGACTGAATAAATTTCAGTTTTTCAAATATTCTTCAACATTTTCTACATAATATTTTTATTTTTGCAGACCAAGCTTCGGCACACCATCGCAGTTCCGCGCACTTTTGTGCTAGGGGGCTCATGCAAGCCGGGTTCTTTTTTCAACAAAGAACTCGGATCACTACACTAGCTGAGTTCTTTTTCCATAAAGAACTCGGACCACCACGCCAGCCGGGTTCTTTTTTCAACAAAGAACTTGGACCATGATGCTCGCCGAGTACGTTTTCAGCAAAGTACTCGGACATCTTCGCTCCATCGGAGTTACATCAGATCTTCTACAAATCCTGGAGTCCAGATCCTTAATCTGATTTATTAAATCGGATCAAGGCTCGGGGGCTGCGGGTACGTCATCAAAGATTCTTCGGAATTTTTCGGTTAATACCGAATCTCAGAGGCAACGCTAGGGTTCAAAAGAACTCGGATTCTTCGGAAATTGAAGCTCTTCGGGAAATATTCATTGAAGACCCTCGAATTCCTTCTTGAAAGCAAAACGAGGCTCGGGGGCTGCCCAATTGGGCGCACCTTTACGGTGCGCACCAATGAGATTCTCCAAGAAGTTTTTGAGCACCTCAAAGTCTTCATACAACCAAGCTGAGAGAACTCGGATGACTTCAGAAGAACTCGAGTTGGCAAACAACTCAGCAATATTCCAAGACTCACAGCAGGGTTGTACTTCAGGCAATGAAGCGCTCGGGGGCTTGTTGGGTATAGAAACCCCAGGTTCCCTAATCAAGCTAGATTCCTACTAGGACACCTTGTCCTACTAGGATTCTTCAATTGTAACTGACTAGAAGACTTACCATGTAAACCTCGCCCCCTGGGATATATAAAGGAGGGCAGGGGTCCCTAGATTAGACCATGAGGCAACGCCGCTAGGCATTGCAAAATCTCATCAATACAAGATACACCATACAGGACGTAGGGTATTGCGCTCCGGCGACCCGAACCTGTCTAAACCGTCTCTTGTCACCTTCGGCTCTAGATTCTCGACGACTTTTCCCTAAACCCTTCTCTCGGGGCACCCCCTCGAGAACGTTGTCAGTATAATTCGCCGACAATGTCTTTGTGTAAACTATGTAATCATGATCACTTCTTTGGGTGTTCATACCCTCCATAGAAAAACTTAAACTATGTAATCATGATCACTTCTTTGGGTGTTCATACCCTCCATAGAAAAACTTCCCATTAACGATTGGGCTCACAGCATAGGCATTTCCATTCGTCTCAAACTTGGGCAGATCTCTAGTGAGAGGCCAACCACGACCATTCTAATCAATGAGTTGAATGTTGCTTATGGACGCGGCACTATTTTCAGACGTTGGAAGGTACCCGCTACCCATTGGTGGTGGGTTTGTGATGGGTGCTGTCACAACGCCACCAAACAATACTCTATTTGCTTTGTCAGAAAAGCCACCGGTGAAGAGTGATCTAGGGAAACGACCAATGAGCGCAGGTTCCCGGTTCAGCCCTACATGTATGAGCCAGTCACCTGATGTGCCATCCTATTATGTGTGTACAGAAAAAAAAAACAATCTTGATTAGTTTCTACATACAAGCTAAGCACGAAAGAAAAAAAAACATGCATTCTAGAAGATCACCTTGATAATTTTAAGGTTGAGTTTTGGCTTGGTTGCCTTGGGTTCTAATACATGGTCAATGACCTGTCCTGGAGCTATGGCTGCACCCTTTTCTGGCCAAAAACCAGGGCACTCCATATTAAGGCAGCCTGTGCTTTGAAACCCGTCATTCTGAAGTGAAATTAAAGAAGGAAACATTGTTTGTTAAAACAAAGATACATGGTACTGTAAGCGAACTTCAATAAACAACATCAATGTAAGATGACCGGCACATCCCTATATTTCCTGAGTGATCGAGGGCTCGCTTGATTTCGATTGCCTATCATCTCACGCGCCAGAATGGCCAGACAAGGCCATGCGCCCACCCAGGCTTCCGGGGGGCTTACCAAGTACCAACGTCAAGCTAGCGCGTGACAGATGCCAGGTGCATGCAGCACGAGCAAATAATCCGCCATGGGTGTAGCATCAAGCCATCCAGGCCGTGTGCTCGCCCGGTTGTTTTTTTGTTCGGCTTGCACAAAGCCAGCGCCGGTCCTAGGATTTTGAGTTGTACTCCATAATATCTTTTACTTCTCATAAAAAGACACTTCTCAGCACCTACAAATGTTTCTTGGGTAACATTTTTAAATCCTAGCACCTATAAATTAGAAGAAAAATACAACTACACTATCATCAGGCATTAGATTAAAAGGGCTGAATCACTGAACTGAAAAAGGAGGATGAGTGAGGGCAATGGAATCGGCAGTTCGCGTGATCGTGTCAGTGTCTTCGCGATGCCACCGGGCGCTGACCGCCTGGTCGTCGAATCGCACACTCAAACTTGCAGTCCCAGTCGCCGCCGATCACGGATCGGAGGCTGCCGGCCTCGACTCCTCGAGGATACGAAAGAGACTAAGCCCTCGACGGCCTGACGGTTCAATTCCTCGTCTTTTTTCTTTGTGTCTTGCCTCTTGGGCTTGGGCCGAGTAATACATCATACACATATGGGTTTGGGCCCCCTTCTGCCTTGGGCCCTCGGCGGTCGCACATGCTGCTACCCTACCCCTAGGGCTGGGCCTGCACAAAGCATGCTCCGGCCGCTCTCGCCCAGGTGAGGTGCACGTGGGCCGCCGGCTGCGCGCAGCGTGCTCGCCCGGCCATCGCGCGGCTACGCGACGCGCCTACATACGCCCGCCCCAACCCAGGGTTTTTACTGTTGGGAACCGGTTCGGTTCTCGTGCTAACCGCTCAAACCGATCCGGACTAGTAGCGGTTCGGGTTAGTTTGAAACTGGAGAAATTCAAAAATTTTAAATTCGAATTCAAAGATAAAAAATGTGTTAAAAATCTTTAAACATACTTCGAGGTGCGTGTAATCTATTGGTGTAAAAATTTTTCAAATATTTCCTCATTTGGTATTTTTTTCGGCGAATACAAGCTAAATCACAAAAGAAAAAAGAAAAAATTGTCCGGCCCATTAAGACCCGTTTAGGCCCAACCCTATCTTGCCAAATTGTACAGCTTACCGTCCAAACCGACCGGTTTACCACTGGAACCGAATGAACTAGCAAATTGAATTTGGAATTTGTTCCGTATCTACCGGCTAACCGCCCAAACCGACCAGCCAACCGCTCGGAACGGAATAAACAAGCAATTTGAATTTATTTGATTTTTCGGTAACCGTCAAACCGGACCGGTATACCGCTACCGCCGGCCGATGGGGCTGGTGTTCAGTTGGCCAGCCGCACCGCGGCGCAGCCTGCCGCCCGCCATCCATTCGGCCGCGCACGCTCGCTCGCCGTGCCGCCGCCTTGAGAGAATTGGGTAGAGGCTTTTGGTCTGTATGTGGGCCATGCATGCCGCATCAATCCACCTCACGCACCTCATGTGCTCAATTCCTCAGGGCAAGCGCAATGTATCTTGACTGAGTTACCGGCAGGCCTAACTGCCTAAGGCAGTAGGCCTTTGGGAGACCGAACACATGATGAATAGAAAAATAATTTCTTCACTTGAACACTCAACACGTGAATGTTCAACACACCAGCAGTAATTGTTCTGGTGTCGGATAGGGAAAATACAGGAGTGAGAAAGATTTAATCATTGGCTGTGTTCACGTGGGAAAAGTACTTTTTACTTCCTATTCATCCCCCTCACATAATACGCTTCCAAAAATTTTTTTTTCACCTTTCATATTCATCCATCTCACATAACACGCTTTCCCCCAAAAAAAGTACTCCTTCTCTTTTTTTTTTGCTGAGCACAGCCATTTTCTATTCTTACTACCAGGTCACAAGCTTACTAGTACTACCTGCTTTCACAATGTTTAGGCCAGTCTCAGTGGCAGTGTCATGGACACCGTTACCAAGACAGCCACATCAGCTTTCCCATGGGATGAAACTGTTACTCTCAATGCACAGTTTCATAACACTGTTTCATAGACAAGATATATCATTTATGTATTGTGATCAAATGTGCCAAAGAGAACCATATAGCCTTTTCTCAACTTCAATCAGTTCTAAAATTAGATAGCCTGAAACTTCGCATGGCACATTCTGCACAGCTCGAGTCCAGTGACAGGAGGGCGAGTTGTTGATCGGAACAGATCGAGTTGCCGTAGCATCGATTGGGAATAAGATTATAAAGAGAAGCAAAAGACAACAAACGTTGATGTGATGTAGGCAAATGATAAGGTTGCCTAGGTGGATTCTAGCGCCAGATTTGCAGAACTCGACCGCCTAGCAGGGGCAGGGCTGCTCCTGTTCTGGTTGCCCACCACCGAGCAGTACTGCAGCGCCGGCACGGGGAGTGCTCCTCCGCCGGAGGACACCGGTACTGCACCGCGGAGACCAGCACGAGCAGGACGCCGCCGTGGAGGCTGTCAGGGGATTGCTTCTCCATCCGCCGTGCAGGCCGGCAGGGGATTGCTTCCCCGTCGGAGGACATCGCCGCCGCGCTGTGGAGACCGGCAAGGAGCGCTTCTCCGTCGGAGAACGTCGCCATGGAGGCCAGCAGGGGACTGCTTCTTCGTGAGGACGCGGCCGCCGTGGAGTCCGGAAGGGGAGCGCTTCTTCTGCAGTGCGCCACACGTGATCTGTACAACCGCATGGGGAGGTCCCCGATGTCTTAGGTAACCGGAGCCTCCTCGTATCATCACCATGAAACAATCGTTTTCTCTTTCTTAAGCTATGTCATCAGGTTTGTTTGTGTGGCACTTATTTATTGCCCCATGAAACACCCAATGAGACTGACCTTACTATCTGATCATAGGGCTGCATTTATTGCCTGTTTTTTTTTTCCGATCGTGCGTGCTCTCATGGTCATGCGCGACAGTTCTTCCCTCGCCTTGCCTTGCCTTGCCAGGATCATCGGAAAAAAGCTCCCTGGTTGCAACGTAACTACTGACCTGACGACGACGACGGAATAAAAGACCAAGGTTTTTGGCCAGTCTCAATGGGGAGTTTCATGCGAGTTTTATGGGCATTAAATACACTGCCACATCACCAGTTTTGCTGACATGGTAGGGTAATTAAGAGGGGGAGTTTCATGGGATGTGAGGGGAGTTTCATCACCATGAAACTCCTGTGGCACAGTTACCTAGTTTCCAGTCTAGGTAACTGTGCCCATGAAACTCCCACTGAGACTGGCCTAAGGCGTGTGTAGTTGAGCGTGGGAAAAAGTACTTTTTTTTTCTGGGATACGTGTTATGTGATGAGGATGAATAGGAAAGAGAAAAAAATGAATTTTAGGGATATGTGTTCTGTGAAGAGGATGAATAGAAAGTAAAAAGGTATTTTTTGAACCCCTTTTTAGATACCAACGTCGATCCATACTGCACGCGTCAATGCGCGCCTCATCCGCTCAGCCAGTCACAGGTCTTCTAGAACAACTAGTACGTACGTGCGTGTGCGTGTGCGTGCAGTGGGTCGCTGGGTGAGTAGGCAGGTGCTGTGTAGCTAACTCCACAGCCCATCTGCCGCGATAGGTTGACCATTAACAGTGTGACTGACATTCAAAAGCTTTGACAATAGAATAACCACTTTGACTTTTTTGTCACTTTTCTCTTTCAACCGGAATCCCAATCTACTCGAATTATCTTAGTTGGATTCAGTGTTTAGATAGAGGATATTTGATGAAATTTAATGTAGCAAAACATTACTTTAACAACAGTGTGAGAGGAATCATGATTTTTAATGAAATTTAATGTAGCAAAACATTATTGTAGCAACAATGTTTATTTTTTCTCTCTTGGACAATAAACTTTACCCATTTGTCAACACGTAACTGATCTATATTCTTATAAGTCAGTTTGAAAACGAAACGACTAATCATCGCCGAGCGCGACAGATAGCTGCTCGCGGAAAAGCGGACTCAAATTCTTTGCCTTGCCTCCGAAGCACGTAGTACGCGTAGAGACTAGTGCACGATCGATCCAAGGCGACAATTCCAAAACTGGGGATCCACCACCACGAAGTCATATCATATATATCGCTTGTGCAAATCTTACTGGCAAGCCTCTTGTTTCCGATCTGAGAGACACGACACCCTCGCCAAGGTACCTAGCACGGCCGCTCGTGCGGGCTAGATCACCTTCTTCGTTTCTGCTCCAGCACCAAAGATCGATCGAGACGTCCACATATGATCAATGCTACGTACGTGCTGATGAACCTCGACTTCTGATTGAAGCCCTAATTAAACTCGTGGCATGCATGTGTCAGTGTCACGGTCCACACAATAATGCAATACACACGAAGCGCATCGAATCGGAACTTTCGCTGTGTTTCCATAAGTAATTTACAACTTTTACTCACGACCTAACGCAAAATTGAGTGAGGGCCCATAGCCTTACTATAACATTTACACAGTAGAGCACTGTTAATTACACCATATTGATAAACTTGAGTGGTGGCATGTGCCTTCGCTGGGCTATATATGGGTCCGCCCCATTCCCCTCACAAAGTAAACACAGCCTGTGCCTCCGATTGACAAAAGACGACGAGCGCGGTGGCGTCCCTTTACGTTCATATATATCGTTCTCATCACTCTCATGATCAAAAGCATCAGATCATCTCATCTGATGCTCCATTGCTTCGACGCGATCGAGAACAAGGCCACAGAAATTCGCATGACCAAATCATCGTCTCGTTACAGTATACGGAACGGGATTCCAAAGCGGCCGGACTGGTATAATCTGGTATAATATGCCTACCGCCGGCGTACCAACTTTACCATCCGTTCGTTTCCGTTTCCAGCAGACAGTCGTCGTCCACGATCAACGCCACTGAAAGACCGTTCAGCCTGAACCTCAAACTCCTGAAGCCTTCTTGCTTGCATGTCACCATCCGTTCTCACCCAACAGACACGGCGGGCGAATCAAAAGCTCTTTTTCTTCTTGAATGTCAAGACACAAACACAAGCGCGTCCTCACTCGCACGAGCACGAGAAAAGTTGCAGGGATTTTTCTTTTGAAAGAAAAGCGGCAGAGAATTTCATGAACGAGCGAATCGGCTCGTTTACTGGACAGCGAACGGATTCCCAAAACGGACTTGTCATTTGTCATGGCCCCGATCAAAGAAAAGGGAGGACTTATCATGGCTCGATCGGCAAAAACGAGGTCACGCCGGGGCCTGGACGCAAAACGCCTCTCTCTTAAATAAACTATATCTGACACACTTCTTCTGCTCCTGCGAAGGCTCACACATTTCCCCTTCTTTTTTTATCCGCCTTTCCTGCTCAATCTCCCCAACGGACTGGAAAGTAACGGATCCTTTTGTTTTCGTCTTCGCGAATCCTCCGGTTCGATTTCGGATTGTGCAGCCAGGCGCCGGAGAAAATCGCCAAATTTTGCCCTTTGTGGAGCTAAGAGAATCGAGGTAATAATAATCTCTTCCCCTTCTTGTGGATTTTCTAAGGAGGTATCTCGTCTTGACTCTTGGGAGGTTTTGGCACTTCCGCGGTTTCGCGACCAATCTCATGCAAATCCCATCCCTGGGCCTGGGCGTTGAATTAAATCTGGTTCTGTGTATTGGGGATTTCCGAGTGAGAAGGGGCTTCGTTGGAGGACTCCAATGTGATCAGGCTAAAAATCGCCGTCTTTAAGCTTAAGCTGTTAACACAAATCTCCTTTTCTTTATTTTGTT
>JACEFO010000432.1:0-25145 GCA_015342445.1 Digitaria exilis
CAGTCACGTAGCTTACTGCTCCAAAGCGAGAGAACTTGCACCTTGCAATTTTGCAAATTGCAAGAAGAAGCCAAGATCCAAGAGGCGTATGGCCACCCCTAACAAAGAAACAGCGGATTTTTTCAAAAAAAAAATTACTCAAAGTCCACGTACGGCCTCGTTCTCCTCTACCTCTGCTCCGATTCTCATTCCGCAGCGACCTGCAGGCTCTAGCTTCCGTAACCACCGCACATGCTGCTCTCTCTGGCAACTGGGCCGCATGCGGCCAGTCGCTGCTTCCTGCACCCCCGAATAAAACGCCCGTCGCCGAGCCCGACTGCTCTGCACACGCAGCGTCGCCATACCAGGCTGCTCTGCTCTCTGCCTGCTAAAAAAAACAGAGAGGCCTGGTTTTCTTGTCTCTCTCGCTCGCTCGTGGGCTTTCTTGCAATGCCCAATTGCCGCAAAGCTACAAAATCTCGTGTCCCAGGGGCAGAGGAGGATCCCTCTTCCCTCCTCTCTTGCGAACAGCCTTTGCCCAGTAACAACTCGCTGCGCGCGGGGAGAGGCGCGAGAGGAGGCGGCGGCGCGAGTGGGTGCGATGAGGCAGCGGGCGCCACCTCCATTGCCGCTTCGCGGTGCTCTCCCGTCTTGGCCCTGTGTGCTGATGCTGGCGTCCTCCCCGTCGTCGGCCATGGGAGGGCCCGCGCCGTCGTCGCTGGGGCTACGACTTTCGCCGAGCACATTCGCACCGCCGACGCCGCCGCCATGGTCGACGGCGTTCTGCGCAATGGGACCGGTCCCCGTTGCTCCGGCGGCGCCGGCGCCGCCTCCCGTCGGTAGGTGAATTGGTTTGAGGATTCAGTGGAACAAGAAGAGAAGAAAAATTCTGCATTTTTCTGTTTATTGTTTCGATTTTGGGGGAAAACTGTTGTGGGAATCTCGCAAGTATTTTCCTGGCCAGTATTGAAGTGTTCTTTGTTTGCAATTTGCCACACATTTTGCTGGAAACGTTTTCGGATTTTGAGACCTAAATTTTCTTTCGCAGTTTGGGATCTTGCATTCTGTTCAAATTCGAGAACAAAACCGTTGCGGAAATTTCGCTGCAAGTTAATTGTCATAAAACAGTTTCTTCCGTTTGACGGCTTGAGTTCAAAAAACAGATGTGTCTCATAGAGCAATTATCCTTCTGAGCTCAGCGCCTTTTTCAAAAAAAAAATGATCTTCTCAACGCCCAAAAGCAGTAACTGTGTAGTCGTTGATCCTCTTCCTGAATTGACTCCTGGCCTGGCTGTTGTTTCTTCAGTGATAATCGTGGAGCGGCACCACCATTTTCCACCGTGAGCTCGTCATCGCTCCGTCCTAGCCTCTGTCGCCATCGTCGCGATCATCCTCTCCACGTTGTATGCGTGGGTTCTCTGGCGGCGATCTCGCCGCCTGCCCGACGCAAGGTCCATAAGGAGCTCAGGTCTGCGGGACGGCTTCGGAGTGACTGATTTCTTGAGCTTCTTTTTTGAATTACCAAGTCACCCGCTCACCTGCATTGTGCAGACACTGGAAGGGGAATTATGCTGGTGCCGATCCTGAGCAAGTTCAGCTCACTGAAGACGAGCAGGAAGGGGCTTGTGGCGATGATTGAGTACCCGGCGCTGGAGGCAGCGACGGGGAAATTCAGTGAGAACAATGTGCTCGGTGTTGGCGGCTTTTGGTTGCGTCTACAAAGCGGTTGTTCCGATGGGCGGAGTCACAGCTGCAGTTAAGAGGTGGGAAGGTGGTGGGCCGGAGTGCGAGAAGGAATTCGAGGTGACAATTCTTGTCCATTGCTGCCTGAGATGACTGCTGAGGGGTTCTTGTGTTCTTGTCTTAACTGACTTGGTGTGGTTGCTGGCAGAATGAGCTGGATTTGCTGGCAGGATTCGGCACCCCAACATTGTGTCCCTGCTGGGTTCTGTGTTCATGAGGGAATCACTACATTGTTTATGAGCTGATGGAGAAGGGGTCTCTGGATACACAGCTGCATGGTACCATCTCCTATGATTAGTCTTGTTGCTTATGGATGCAGCTCTTTTTGAGATCTTCATATTGGGAGCTTCTCATGTGTGGTTGTCTTCAGGGCCTTCACATGGATCAGCCCTGAGCTGGCACATCCGGATGAAGATCGCGCTTCGACATGGCCCAGGTTCTTATGATCCACTTTCCTTCAAAATGAGTGAATGGGTCATGAATTTTAAATTGAAGTGCTGATGATTGGCTGACTAGCAGTTCTAATATGCATTGGTAAATTAAAACTGGCAGGGGATTAGAGTATCTTCACGAGCACTGCAGGTCCACCAGTGATCCATAGGGATCTGAAGTCATCTAACATACTTTTAGATTCAGATTTCATGCTAAGGTACTTGCTTCGTCCCTGTTTCATTAAAGTCAACTTATTGTTCATCTTGACAGCAGTCAGTGATGTGAATCATCACTCCGTAAAAGTTGTGAAAGTTCATATATTTTTGCTCACATGTGCAGATTTCAGATTTTGGTCTTGCAGTGACCAGTGGCAATATTGACAAGGGAAGCATGAATCTTTCTGGAACCTTGGGTTATGTAGCTCCTGAATACCTATTAGATGGTGGGGTCTCACTCTTTTCTCCAGTTCCATTCACATTTGTATGTTGTAGAAGACTTGATTATCAACAGCGAAGTTCTACTACCATCACGCAACTTTTAGCTATTGTGTCAATTTCAGGGAAGCTGACAGAGAAGAGTGACGTATATGCTTTTGGAGTAGTGCTTCTTGAGCTGCTAATGGGAAGGAAACCTGTCGAGAAGATGAGTCAAACTCAGTGCCAATCAATTGTGACATGGGTATGGTGCACAGTTTACTTTGAACATAGCAAATATTTGATCAAGTAAAATTGCACAAGTTAAAATTCAGTAATGTAACTATTGTCATCTCTCAATTTTCATGCAATGTGTATCGCATGGTTTGACTTTATTATACAAATATAGATTTCAACATCAGTGCGAACATTTAAGCAGTCAGGTTGCAGTTTATCTGTGTGCTAATATTTGACATGCTGAAAAAAATCACAAACAGGCCATGCCGCAGCTGACTGACAGATCCAAACTCCCTAATATAGTTGATCCAGTGATCAGGGACACGATGGACCCAAAACACCTGTACCAAGTACTGTTATGATCACCTGCTAATGTTCTTTATTTCAGATATAATTATCTTTCCAGCTATTTTGATTGCTGTTCTGTACTTATGCAGGTTGCGGCAGTGGCTGTCCTATGTGTGCAACCAGAACCGAGTTACAGACCGCTCATCACTGATGTTCTCCACTCCCTCGTTCCTCTAGTGCCCGTGGAGCTTGGCGGAACACTGAGGGTTGCAGAGCCACCTTCCCCAAACCTAAAACATCCTCCTTGTTGAGATGTCCTCATCAGTGGAAGCAGAGCACGCAGATCAACGATTATGAACTTGGATCGCTGTTTATCGGATAACTTATTGCCTTGAGTGCGTGCCTGAGGACGTCAGTTCAACCTGCTGGTTGTTGGTTGGGTCGAGAGAGAATTCTGGTTTGGAAAGAGTTGCCTCCTATGTTGTACAAAGAAGTGAAAAAGCAACAACACTCTTTTCTTTAGAACTTAGGTCCTTGTGTACAGATCAAAGCTCTCAAAACACTGTAACTCCAAAGAATTTGTGAAAATTGCACTTTTGGCTCCATGTGTACGATAGCACTTTGGCTTTATGCACTGTTTTGCCTCTTATCTCGCTCTGACGGAACTGAAAATGTTTTTATGTTATCATGTGGTCCATGTTTTTTGTTTGCCCTGCAGCCATTTTACAGACTGAATTAGAAAAAAGAACTTGCATGTACTTCAATTGTGCATATCAATGATAAGTTCCTTGGTGGAGTTTTGTTTGGTTGGTTGTGTTCTATCTAGCGCTCTCAACAGCAGTCCAGTCTGTTGACAATGGGGCAAGCATCTATTGAACAGGTATTAGCCCAATAGGCAAGAAAAGACATCAATTATTGAAACATGATAATACTCATAATTGTACCACCAGCACCCGAGGCTGTTCTTATTTGGTACTGAAGAATCACGGTTCACTATTTTAAACGGTGGACAAAGTGGATCAAGCAATCATGAGTTGCCAGAGATAGCTCATGGGACACGAGGCGGTTAGAGTTTGAACATATTTATTGACCTTGTTTGATACCTTTGTTCTCTGATCTTTGATAGTCCCATCTCAACGAGAACGGCATTACTGCCTTGTACTGCTCAAGGTAGAGGGTCATGGGCGGCCATGGTGTAACATCAAATCCCTAAACCTAAAATGCAGTGTTTGATTCAAGGTCCATTAAAATTTAATCAGGTCTGCTACTCTGAGATCCCCGTCTGCCTGAAGTCACTTTCTTCTGGATAATGAGCTAAAACTTTTCATGGAATGCTTGGGATGCCATCTTAAATTTGCAATCTGTATGCCCCTGACCAGTTGCTTTCCATGCTGAATTTGATCAATCAATCAGAAACGCTTTGTGATGCTAGCCCCACCGAGAGATCAACAACTCATGCTGATGTTAATGACTTGTGTAACCCACTGGCGTCCCATTGAATCCCTGGCTGGCATTTGGCAATCAGATGAGAGGTGCTGGTCACTGAATTTGCTTCGTCGACAGAGAGATGGCATCTGCTTCATCCATTCATTCAATTGGACAATAACTCCACATGTGTGGCCTTGCCGTGACAGCCTCAGCAGATCCATGGATTTCCCTGCAGATTGGTGCCTGGGGTCGATTGGATCGGACGAACTTGCTGTTATTGCCTGTACTTCCAATGGTTTTCAGTTGGCCATTCCCGGTAGATGCTTCCTGCCTGCCTGTACTCGGTCCTCTGCCTATCTTCAGAAGCTAGAGGCCGGGATTCATGCTTCATTATCTTAAGCTTATTTATCATCATCTCTATCTTCTCTGCCATTTTTCTAATTATTTGCTATGTATATATGTATGCTCCAAGTCTGCAATTGACAGGGAAGTGCTGGCTGTTTTCAGTTAAGCATTGCCATCAGACCACAGGCATAAGCTGTGGCCACTTCACTTAGGGTAGGTAGCAAGTTGCTGGGGTGTCTGAAAAGAAGGCATTCTCTTCTCTGGGACTGAGCAAAGCGAAATATTCAAATACTGGAGGGAATTTAGCAGAAGATAACATAACAGAGTAAAGCCAATCGTGAACCCACAACTCGACACAGGGACGTGCCAACAGTGGCCATCGACCACGGATGCAACTACCCTCATCGATGTGCAATGCTCCTTTTTTTTATCAAAAAGGTTTTCTATAAATTGAAACGTTTTACTCGCCATCGAGTTGTTTTTGATAGCGACAGCACTTGGATCAAAGTAAGCTTTGCATGACGATGTTCATCTGACTTTCCCGCGGTTGTTTTAAAAGTAGATCGAAGAGAGCAGAGGACACGGATCACTGGATCAGGAAAACGAAAAAACCAACGTGTCAGCCGTTCTCTATCAGTGCCATCATTTTCTCATAAATCCCCTGTTTCTTTTGGAGTACAATCCTTGTTTTAGTGTGAACACCTCTCTAAACATATGATCCAAATAAAGCTAGAATAGTACAGATATGAATGCTTGACATTGCAGGTTGGTTGTGTTCAAACTGGAATTCTGCTCAAACCCAAAGACCGGAAATAATAACTCTTAATGCACTGTGTGCCCAATGTTAAGGTAACAGAAGACAAAGGCTTCAACTTCCATTTGGTGCCAAAGAGAAGTCAAGGATGAAGAAACGAATTTAGGCTGCTACTGCCTAAGGCTGCTAATATAAATTTTAGGGAAAAAAATACAAAATCAAATATTCAAAATCCTTGAGCAGATACTGGGGGTGCTAAGGGATAAAATTAAATAGGGAGTGGGACCCGCCTGTAAGTTTTGCCTTCTCATCATCTTCCGCTATAGGGCCATAGGGGTGTGATGTTCATGTGAACGTATTCTGGGGGAAAAATAAGGGTAAAAATATAAAATGGGGCCTTATAGAGTTATACATATCAGTAAACGTCAGGGCCCAATTGAATTGCACAAGGCTGAAAACAGCCTCGAGTCCACTATCATAATGGGCCAAATGGCTGCAAAGTGGATCGCGTCATCGAATGAACCTTTCCTTTTGAGTTCGCTGTGCATGTCCTGTTTTTCCTTATTGAACCGTGTGCAATTACACTATAGTTTGGGAAATGCATATATAGCACGCAAATATGAAGCTTTTAAAATCAAATTTTGTATCTACAATTGTGGTAGTGCATACTTAATCTATGCCATTCTAATCTGATCTCAATTTTCACAATTAGAAAATTCAATCACCTAGTTTTGGAATTACATAAACTTTTACAAGGATTAATTAAATCTACAGTTCCAAAATTGCAGCAGATATACGGCATCATTCTAGATACTCATTTCTGAACATAGGACACTAAAAAAACATAACTAGATGTCATATGATTAAAAAGGAAAGAGTGTATCGCAATTAAACAGTTCAACTATGCTGCTAATTTTGGAATTGCATCCATGCTTACTATACAAAGGGAATATTTTACAACTATGCTGCTAATTTTGGAATTGCATCCATGCTTACTATACAAAGGGAATATTTTACATAGGAATAATTGTCTCTACAATTGCAAATTTGCTGTACTCGCCATGAAAATTTGATCTTTCACATCTAAACATTCTCGTTTACATCAGTAGTAATAAATTTCTAGGATTTGATTTGCAATGAGAATTTATGCTTCCTTAAGGCATGAACACAATTAGTCAGGCAAAAAAAAAAACGAAGTTTTGCACGAAACGAACATGCAGGAATGAAATTCACAAGCGTGCTGAAAAAGGCTTGTATCTGAATGTCTTTGAGAAAAAATACATCTGCCTAAAAAAAAGGAAATATTAACAAAGCCCCTAGCGGCCTAGCTAGCCAAAGTTCAAAGAAACCAAACAAACAGCATTTACCCTCGCCTGAAAATAAAGTTGAACAGAAGTGATTCATGCATGGCATCAGCAGTAACCTTCAAATTATTCTGCTCTGCTAACAAACATGTCCTTCGATCAAATCCTACAGTTTCCTCAAATTATTCATCTGAATTCTGACCTATATATTTCCTGATTAGGCTGAAATGTAAAAGATTAAAACCGAATCCTACTGTTCCTCCAGATCGATGACATGAGCTGCTCCTCTGCATCGATGTCTCGCTGCATCATTTAAGCGCTTAGCAGTATCTGCAAAGGCGAGGAAGCCAAAACTACGAAGAAGACGCCTCGTCGGATCCATGGAGATCAGACGGTGTAATTATGTTGGATGGTGTCGATGTCCAGCCCCTTGAGCTTCACCACCGACTCCACATGTCCTTTTAGCGTGTGCAGCTCCCGTAGCCTGCACGAACAAAACCACAAGCATCAACGATCACTTGTATATATCTTTGTCCATGGCCATGGCGATCGATCTTGGCGTTCCGGCGTGATGACACCACACCGGTGCAGTGCACGTATTTACCTGGCGATCTCGGCGCGGCGCTTGGCCTGCTCGGCGATCTCGGAGAGCTCGATGAAGTCGTTGTTGTTCTCGGTGTTGAAGAGCCCCGACGTCTCCTGCTGCTGCAGGCCGTGCAGCGACCGCTGCGCGATGGCCCACTGCGCCTCCCGCTTGCTCTTGCCGTAGTCGAGCTCGTTGGCGAAGGCCGTCTTGTTGTCGAACACGTTGTTCCACTGCTTGCCGCTGAGGAAGTACCTGATGGCGAACTTGAAGATGTCCAGCGGGAAGAAGGTGACGATGGTGAAGAGCCAGATCACCGCTCCCCATCCCCACCCTATCCCCTTTATCCTCGCGAACGGCCAGTGCGCGTACACCGCGATCAGCGTCGCCAGCAGCTGCGCGGCGAGGAAGGCTGCCACCAGCAGCAGCCCTGGACGTTCCACGAAGAACCAGCTCCTCGCACGTGTCACGAAGATGAGCGCCTGGCTGATTATGCTCACTTGTAGGTACACTGCTGCCATCAGCTCCTCCGTGCTGTCCCCAATGTGTCTCACCCCAAACGTATTCTGCATCATTGCGTGCAAATAGAGTGAGTGAGCTATATATACATATATGCATATATATAACACATGCATGTGCTAGCATTTTGAGAGGATCGGAGGTGGAGAAGTATAGGACCGTGAAGAAGTTGGTGTCGCGGACAGCCCAGAAGAAGAGGACGGTGGCGAGGGCTTGGTAGGTGCCGAGGACGACGCCGGTGGCGAAGATCTCCTGGAGGCGCCACGCGTCGGGCAGAGGGGACGGCTTGACACGGTCCTTGGAGATGGTCATGATGGTGCCATCATTGAGCACGGCGATGATGAGCACCATGAACGGCGCGAAGTCGAACCGCCAGATGAGTGCCAGTAGCATGAACCCAAGAACGACCCTTATGGTGATGGACACGGCGTAGATGGTGTAGTTCTTCATCCTCTGGAAGATGGCACGGCTGGTGAGCACGGCGCTGATGATGACGCTGAGCCCTGGCTCGGTAAGCACGATGTCCGATGCTCCCCTCGCCGCGTCAGTGGCGTCGGCGACGGCGATCCCGATGTCCGCCTTCTTCAACGCCGGCGCGTCGTTGACGCCGTCTCCGGTCATGCCGCAGATGTGCTTCCTGTCCTGGAGGCGGCGCACGATCTCGTACTTGTGCTCCGGGAACACGCCGGCGAACCCGTCGGCCTTCTCGATGAGCTCGTCGACGGGGAGGCCACCGGTGTCGCCGTCTTTGAGCAAGGAGCTTGACGGGTACATGTTGGTGCCCATGCCGAGACGACGGCCGGTCTCCTTGCCGATGGCGAGCTGGTCGCCGGTGATCATCTTGACGTTCACGCCGAGGTTGAGCGCGCGGCGGATCGTCTCGGCGCTGTCGTGTCGAGGTGGGTCGAAGAGAGGGAGCACGGCTAGGAACTGCCATGGAGTTCCCGGCGCGTCCTTGTTGCCCTCGGGTACCCTTTGTCGAGCCACCGCTAGTGAACGCAGACCACGGTCGGCGAACTTGGCGATGATGGCGTGCACTCGCCGGCTCACGTCTTCCCGGAGCCGGCACAGGTCGATGATCTGCAGCAACGCACGCACGAACAAATTGTAAGTCACATCATGTGACTATAAAACTGCAACATCTCTGACATGAATCGAACAGGTGACCTGTTCCGGAGCGCCTTTGCTGATGCGGTGCCATGTCCCGTCGGAGTCGATGTAGGTGATGGCGGTGCGCTTGTCGACGGGGTTGAACGGCATGAAGTGCACCTCCTGGATGCCAGCACGGGCCTGTGGAAATAAAATGTCCATGATGACACTCGTGAGAACGATCAGTGAATATAATTGCCGCGGACTGAAGCAAACTTCAGTGGTTTATCATTTATGCGTGCAGGCCTGTCTGCTGATCAGATGGTCATCGCTTATATTACCTCCCTAGGGTCTGCGAGCATCCCGACGATGGACGCGTCGATGGCGTCCTGGTTCTCAGTTCTAGATGCTCTAGCAGCGTACAGAACTACAGCGTCCTTGTCCAGATCCTTCACAAACGGCTGAAAACCACAATGAAACATTTGATCCCCTTAGATTATCTTCACATGTCGTCAACACACATACAAAAAAAAAGCAAACGAATGTGCAGCTACCGTACCTCGATCATGTTCTTGTCGACAGTGAGCTTGTTGAGAGTGAGTGTGCCGGTCTTGTCACTGCAGAGCACGTCCATGCCGGCCATCTCCTCGATGGCCGTCATGCGTTTGGTGATGGCACCCTGCTGCGAGAGCCGGTGCGATCCGATGGCCATGGTCACCGACAACACGGTTGGCATAGCAATTGGGATCCCACCGATGAGTAACACGAGCAGGTTGTCAATGCCGTCCCTGTACTGCCGATGCTGGATCGGGTACATGACGATGACCTCGATCAACATCCCAACTCCAATGGAGCAGATGCAGAAGTTCCCGATCGCCGTCAGAACCTGAAAAAAGCCAAACACATGAACACGATGAACTGCATCACTAGTCATGAACACTACTAGCTTCACTAATGGATTGGGAGTTTGTGTGAAATGGACCTTCTGGAAGTGTCCAACATTGTTGGTGCTGTCGACGAGATGGGCGGCCTTGCCGAAGAAGGTGTGGACGCCGGTGGCGATGACGACGGCCTCGATCTCGCCCTGCTTACAGGTGGACCCGGAGTAGATGCTGTCGCCGGGCATCTTGTTGACGGGGAGCGACTCGCCGGTGAGCGCCGACTGGTCGATCTTGAGTGGGTCCCCCTCGAGCAGCCTCGCGTCGGCCGGGATGATGTCACCGAGCTTGATGCTGATGATGTCTCCTGGCACCAGGATCGCCGCGTCCTGCTCCGACCACTTGCCGTCCCTCAGCAGCTGCACATATATATATACTGGATCCGTCAGCGACATACTACTGCTTGTTGCCATGAACGCAGAAATGAGAAAAAAAGGAAATGAAATGAAAAAAAAAATCTGGATCAAAAGGGCTAGGCTGTGGCCGTGCCTTGGTCTGGGGAGCGAGGCTGGCCATGAGGGCGGCGGCGGCATTGCCGGCGTTGTTCTCCTCGATGAAGCTGATGGTAGAGTTGATGAAGAGCAGCGTGACGATGCCGACGAAGTCTTGCCAGTCCGGCGGTCTCCCCTGCACACAGGAGAACACGGACACGAACGTCAGCGATGACTCAGCAGTGTGTACACGTGGCGTACGTCTCGAACGTTTCACCACGTCGAGACGTTGTGAGACGAAGAACACGACCAAGCTGGTGAATGCGGCGTACCCCTCCGTTGGCGAGGACGATGGCCATGATGGCGGCGGCCTCCATCACCCAGGAGAGTGGGTTCCACATGAACCCCAAGAACTTGAGCAGCTTGCTCTCCTGCACAATTAATTATTCTCATTCATTCGTTCGTTCGTTCTGAACATCTATATCCTGTTGGTAACTGAGATCTAGGGTTGAAGGATCTATCGTCACGGATCATGATCCAATTGCAAAACCGAAGAGTAGTGTTATTGATCGGACAGGAAGGGAGGAACGGACCTTCTTCTCCTCGAGCTTGTTGGGGCCGAAGATCTGGAGGCGGTTGGCGCCATCGTTGGAGGTGAGGCCGTGCGGCGACGACTTGAGGACGGCGAACACCTCCTGGATCGGGATGCTCTCCTGCAAACCGGCCGGCACGGCGTCGCACAAAAGTCACAAACAACACACAAAACAGACACGGATCGAGATGATCACTGAAGATTCACAAGCACACCCTATCGATCTTCACAATATATATCTCTTTCTTGCAATTATAAAAACGGCAGGGAGGAGGAAGAGGAGGAGGGACCGACAAGGTCGACGTTCTCGTTCTTGAGGTCCTCGAGCGACGCCGCCGAGGCCGCCATGGACGCGGTGGTGTGATCTGACACTGGTAGCGAGAGAGAGCGAGAGCGAGCTGGGGGTGGTCGTCTCGGGGCTTGCAATGCCCGCAGCCTCGAGCTGATCGATGAGGGGAGCTGGAGACTCGTTCCAAGAAGAAAAGAGTGGTTGTGGGGTGACAAGGGCGGCAAGAAATAAGGGGGGTCACAACAAGCCCGTTCCAACAAGACTACCCGGTATTACGGGAGGGCACCTCTATGGTTTTACATGCATGCCGGTTGAATCGCAAGGGCTTCGTTTCTGTACTTTGGGTGACCAAATAAATTTTATCTTCATTTCCTAACCTTGATGGGGGGAAGAACAATAGATCATTTCCTACTTTGTATGTGGAGGTCTTGTGAAGGTTTTCAGACTTTCAGTAGAAGATCCAAAGGATGAAAATATAGAAGAAAATGAAAAACAAATTTACATAACCGACAGCAGTCCTGCCGATTATAATTAGTTTAAGAAAAAAGAGAATGAGGGGGAAATTAAGTCGGTCAAATTAATCTAGAGTTTTTTTTTGAGCATCCAAATCAATCTAGAGTTGAGCACCCAAATCAATCTATTCTAAGGTAATAGCTTTCTGTATTTCATATGGTTTTAAGTGAGGAATCGAGGATAGTTAATGTGGATCAATACTAGGATTAGTTGCGAATTGATATTAATTATTGCAAACAATGATGTGGAAAGCATTATTTCCTCTGTTATTATCCCTTTTTTTTTTGGAATGGTACTATTCAAAATGTAGAAGAATCATCATTACAAACTATTTGTTTGTATGGTCATCTTTTGGTTAGCCATATGAAGAAAAATGTTACCCACATTGAGACTAAGTAACACAAGCAAAATATTATCACTTTCATAAATGTCCCATTCCCCACCTTTCAACCTACAATGGTGATGTACAAGCACACTTGACCTCCAAGACGTATTCAAGTGGATAGCAAAGAGCTCCGATATGCCTACAATAATCCACTCAAAATGCCTCCACATGATACCTTCACATTACAGATCAACAGATGATGCATAAGCATCTAATAGAGTACCATTCACAATAGGCCCCACATAATGAATTTTACATGTCTATACTAGAGATGTTTTCCTTAGAATGATTCTTGCTACACAAATGGTATAAGGAAATACTCGGCGTAAAATAACTGCAAAAAGATATAAAAATCAAAGCATTAGACACAAAAACTTTAACATAGAGTGACTATCTAAAAAAATTTAAATATTGATAGAACATGTTGTATAACAACTTACACACCTTCCAAATGAACATGTAAAATGGTGTGATGCATGTCTTATTGGCAACATCGAATCGTTGTGCTCTCTGCCAAAGCATAAAAGCAAGCAAGCCATGGCCAAAAACCTGGATAATTTTGTAGATTTATGGAGTGAAATTAAAATAAAAATCTTATACTTCTGTAATATGGAAAACAAAGCCTAAAATATTGCTCACAGTGGCAATCTTTTGATACAGGTTTGCAGATGATGCTCCTACCAAAATAGCAGCCGCATATGCTGCCATGAGAATATTAATGCAGAGCCCATATACCTGAATCATGATAACCAAAAATTAATTTTCACATTTTGTAGACCTTAGGTTTTTGAAGCTGAATAGACATGTTCTTACTTTGTGTTGGCCTAACCGTACACTCAAGGATTGAATGCCGAAATCTCTATCTCCATCAACATCTGGGATATCCTAAAATTACATTACATGAAGAAGGCAAAATCAGTTATTTAATTTTGTTATTGTATAAACTACATATATTAAATCCTGGATAATGTAGGATGATATGGTTATTTACCTTGAATAGAGCTATTACTGCAGAGAAGCAACACATAAAGAATGTTGCAAACACCACCGACCTTGTTGGCATGAAGGGCCTCTTCAGAATATGTTGCTGTGAAGGTACCATCAGGCACAAAATCAAATAAACAAAGGAATAATTCACACTTAGTGGGCATATATATGTCAAAAGTGGTAATACCTGCATGTGTGTGAAGAAAGCTAATTGAACCAATATAGCCCTCACAACGAGTATGCAGAATGCAGCCAGAAAGGGATGTCGCTTCCACCGGAGCAATGGAACCTGAAAAGTAGCAAAACGAATTCAAATTGGAAGAAGCGAAATGTATATAAATTATGAAACTGCACCTTGTAATTTACAGAATGAAGTACGAATTACTTACATCAATAGAGTAGGCACTTCCAAGAAGAAAGCTGACAAGCAAGGCACACATCAATGGAGCAGATTTGGATCTTACTCCAATGCTAATGCTCTGACAAATAAAAAAATGGAGAAAAGCTATATACGTGAGCGTGAAACATTTTTAGGTAGATCAAAATGGTTCTTCAATTTCTGTGGAGCTTATAGCATACCATGGCCAAAAATGCCACGACTAACAATACTCCAGTTGCCACTGAAAACTCTCCAGAAGCCAATGGGAGATTTGGCTTATTGACCTTCAAAGAAAGCACAAGTTTTTTTTTTCTGGATAATACAGGGTGTAACATTAGACAATGTGATGTAGAACATTAAAAATACCTTGTCAATTTCAATGTCAAACAGTTGATTCAGCCCTACTACATAAATGTTCATGCATAAAGCGGAGGCTAAAGCCTGCATAGGAAAAGTCAGAAGTGTCAAGTGAGAATTACATGTGTTACTTAAAAGATAAGTTATATGCGCTCTGAGTATAGCAATCATATTCATAAGAGTATAATACCTCAAGAAATCCCCATAGAACTGTCACACTTAAATCATCTAGGCTCTTCACTGGTAGGAGGGACACTGAAGTAATGCCTAGTATCTGGTGCGTTGTCCATATATAAAGGGAAGAACAAAATCATGAGGTGCAATGCATATACAGAAATAAAATTGCAGCATCCAATTCAAATAAGAGATGCCAGAGCTCACAGTGCCAATGATTGTGTGGGGTCGACAAAACCAATAGAAAGCTCTCAGTTTCTTTGTGACCTCTATTCTAATTGCCTCAAATTGATCGATATTGAAATTATGTTGAGGATGAGTAGCTGCACTGCATCTGAGTTTGAGGAGTGAAGAGTGTCTGCATTGTTTCCCTGTGGATCTCCCAGGACTAGTACCATGTAGAGTGCAATTTAGTATATATTTACATATACTAGTACCATGTATATATGAACATGAATGCAGTGATAATGCTGTTTGGAATCAAAACAATAACATCAATAAGATGCTATGCTAGTAACAAACCTCATATAAGGCATATCACTTGGCATTGCCTGTCACCTGCTGAAGCTTCCAGGCATAATGGACCTGCAATTTGTAGAATGAAGACAAATAATTGGCATGTTTTCCTTGCTAGAAGTTTGTGAGCAACATATTCAGTTAAAGTGGTCTGCGCAAGGGACCATTTCTTTGGTCAAGTTTTCTTAGAAAGAAGCTGTTATTGTCTATTCGGCCTATGTAGATAAGCTATGACAAATAGATAAATATATAGTTAAATCAGAATAGTGGACAAATTTCTGAAAAAAACGAAAGAATAGAGGACCAAAGTTACATATCTATCTACATCTTATATCGAGCATTTTTTTTTCTCTTAGTACTCCATGATAACTCATTTAGAACATGGTTGTTTTTACCATCTTTTCAACTATCGAATTCACTTGTTTTCCTTTACAAGTACCACTATAGTTTACTCCGTCCTTACGAAATGTAGGTCGTTTGTCCATATTTAGATACATAATTTGTATATAGACATAGTATATATGATATATCTAAGTATATACTAATAAATACATATCTAACTATACCAAAATGACCTACAACTTGAAATGGAGGGATGAAGTATGATTTTATTTATTGCATCCTGTTCCCCACAAAATTGATCAAGGGGCCTGGAAAATGAGAATTATCTCCAAGTCTGCCACTGAACAGAAATGGGACTATGGGAATAAAAAGGCATGCATCATCCACTGTCCTTTGATAACTACTCCTATATATCTTACTCAGATACCTGAAGAAATCGAATCAAATAAAATCAAATGGCCACAAGGGAAAGGAACTAATCAAGCACTGATTTTCTCTTTTAGGCCCCGTTTGGTTACAAAAAATTCCAGGTGGAATGGAGGGAGGGTTTATTCCTAATAGGCCTCGTTCGGTTATTAGCTTGAATTCCATTCAGGAATTGTTCCCCCGATCAAAGGCTACGAAAATTAGACTAGCAATCCAGCTAGGAATCTTTCCGGGCGACGGTTCCTGAGGAACCAAGCAAGGTCACTTGAGGATTCAATCCACCCCCAATCCACTTCATTTCATCTGGAATTTTTTGGAACCGAACGAGGCCTTTAGACGATTTATCTACTAAATCGTGGTAGTTCTGTCAAGTGCCTTCGTTTCTCTGTCAGTCTCCCCAAGAACGCAGTATACTGTACCTGTCCACGAGAATTTCCTTGCTCCCAGACGAGCCCCGTTCGTCGGCCCGTTCCAGTGACCTGCATCACAGCACGGAATCAATTGCCCATCGGCCATCGCCAGGCATCAATCCCCAACCACGTCGTGATGAGATTTATAAAATCAAGCCGGACCCAGGAGGACACATCGAAGCGAAAGGAAGGAAAGAAAACAAGAGGAGCGTCAAAGCGACATATATATTTGCCTGTGGACGACAGCCGCGACGCGGGACGATTTGCCGCCGGCGGCCTCAAGATCGCCGCCAGCATCTTCGCCGCCGCCGTTCAGCGGGAGGAGACCGAAGCGGCACAGGAGAAGGGAAGGGCTACTCGCCCGGTCCCGCGGCGGGAGCGGAATACGAGGGCGCACGGGTGGCCGGTCGTCGATACGAATCCGCGGCGAGTAAGCTGGAAGCCTTGGGAGGGAGGAGGAGGGTTTCTTGGCGGACGGACAGGCAGGCCAGGCTGCTATTGAAGAAGGCCGCGGCGGCAGTGGGGACTTGGAGTCGTCTGGGAGAGTGGGGACGGATGGAGCCAGCCGGTGACGGCGCGTCGCGAATTCTGGGCGCACGCTCGCCTCGTGCTCGCAACGCATGCAGTGCAACCAGGGCGTGACAAGTGTCGGCACAGAAAAGGTGTACAGAGGCGTGGCAATTTGCTTCCCTGATCTTTCTTTACTGGAGTGCAGATTTTCATTCAGAGATCAGGTGTCGCAGGTCTAATGTTCAAAGTAGCACATACTAAAACAAATGTCTCAGGTTCAAACAAAAGCCATTAAAAATTGGAAGCTGATCTTCTCAGATAATACAAGATGCAATCTTGATTTTTTTTTTTCTGTCCACCTACCGCAGTTGAAGAAGATTTAATTGATGGTTGCTCTCTCAGATGAGGTGGGGATGGTCTGCATTTGTTTCAATGACAATAGAGGCATTCTCAACACAAGAGGCTTAAGCTGTAGACTTGGACGTCCCAAAGGACACCAATCTACTCTTTTACCAGTCTGCAAAACATTTGAAGTTAAATCAATTTAATAGAATAATGCATAGAGATGGATCATAGTTACCATTTACTATAAAACCTTCACTATAATAAAATCCATAGCCCTCAATTGTCTTTCTCTTAGTTGACTTGGTGCTCTAAGATGCAGTTGGGCACTTCGCTTTAGACGTTTCTGGTTCAGTGGTGGCCAATGCAGCATTATTATTGTGAGAAGACTGTCCATGAGAATGGCTGTAACACCCCGTCTCCCAATGCCGCACCGCCCAACCCTTCAGTGGGGGCAGGCACGCATACACATAGCACCATACTTACACTTTCGTCCTCGCTTCGTGTAAAAGTGTCAACTCGAAGGTGTTATGGCTGGGGGACAAAGGCTTATAAGTTAGCCCCACCCTTGCTAAACTAGCAAGGTGATATTAAACATGTACACATCGCGCTTATGGGCCACTGTTGGGCTATATCAACATGGCTCGAGTGTCACAATGGCCTGGATAGCCTGATCTCAAGTTCTACTGCTGCACAGTAAAGGTAATAGTTAGAGGCATGTCACTCTTATTGTGAAGAAGATGTTTTCCCTACTTCATCATGAGACAGTTAACGATGTTGATGCCGATCTGTGTTGGGGGACCTAATGACGCCAAAATTAATAGTTGAAGGACTAATTTGTCCGGATCAAGAGTTCTCGACTAAGATCCTTCGCCATAAGTTGAGGGACCATCTTGGCTATTTTACCAAAAAGTGCAAAGCAAACAACTTCAAAAACAAACAAGCTGTTCTCAATGAAATGAAATATTTTTTAAAAAATTAGTTGAGGGTTCACGTAACTTCCTTAAGGTCTTAGTTCATTTGCATAGGATTAATTCCTAAACCAGGAATGATTCCATGCATGAATCAAGTATACTAGTTTCTTTCTCTAAAGGTTGAAAATTTTAGTAGACCATGAATTCAATCTAAGAACCAAACCTCAAGTTTGGTAGAACAAAGACCGATATTGATTTACTGGTGCTAAAGACACTTTCTTTATGGCGGCACAACCAATTATCAAAACAATCTATTTGAAGCGATACCCTATAATAAAATACAATATCAGTGCAATTCTAAGGGAATTTAGAGTGAAGTAAACACCTAAGCATCTCCAAGAGACTCTCTATTTTCTACTTTTTTGTTTGACTTTATTTGTCTCTTCATAGTGATCGCCTCACTCCAGCATACTCTCTATCGCCTCACTCTAAACTGGCTAGCTAATTCTGGCTAGTGAGGGGATCAATTTGGAGGGACAGGTTGCTTGACGAGTTAGATAGGTAGTCTACTTAGAGAGCTATTTTAGTGTTGAGTAGCTAAAATTTAGCTAGTTAAGCTATTTGGCTAGTCTCTTGGAGATGCTCTAATATATATGTATTTTGATGGCTACTTGTATATTTATTAAGGAAAGTGTTCTCACAACTTGTTCATATTTGCATGGAAACATAACGGTCATGATAAAAAGGTGACTTTAATATATACCGTAAGAGGAAATCTTGCTGAAAAGAGAAACAATCAATACAATGATTGATGCTTTTTTTTATGTGATTGCTGTTGGCTTGGATTTAGAAGAACTTGAATTTTCTTGCTGGAAGCTTGTTCGCCTCCTGTTGCAAACTTGCACAATAATGCTCGTAACATGTGGTGCAAGAAGACACTTTCTCCGTTTGATTCTACCATCATGTCAATATGTCTACGTGCAAGCCCAAGAAAGTACTAGCTTCGATACGTAAAATGACTACCCATATTCCTAAATGCAATAACATGATAATCTCTCTTCTATCGGAGTATTTAGTTAGAGGCTGGGAAATGAAAATATATCAATAGACAAATACTAACGAAAAGTTCAATCATAAAACCACAGAAAAAAATTTATAGTGAAGTAGGATGTTTCTTTTTCAATCTCTAATGAAGATTGTACAATTAATTTCATTTAATTTCTAGAGAGCATACAACCGTGGGGTCTAAATTCTGTGCATCAATTTGGGAGATGGAAATGGATGGAGACCCACGCGATGAGGGGACAAAACGTGATTCGTCAACCATTTGGCACGTGGCGATTAATGAAGAGAAAACGACCCATGGGCTATGGAGAGGGGGTTGATTTACTCTACTCCGTTCATTTCACTTTTTTTTTTTCAAATTAGGGTGCCCGCACATTTCAAATGAACAACAATTAGCTTAAGAATGGGTAGACTACAGCATGAAAGTACAAATGTGGAAAGTATTTTTATATGATGTCAATTTTGTGGTCATAACTCATAACAATGCAGTTTTTTTTTTTTTGCTTCTAACGGATGTATTTTCTGGCGCGACCTGCTTCCGCTGGCCCAGTCGCAACACTCAAGCAGGAAAGCCCACATAGAGTGATTGGATTGTGGGCCCGAGAAAGCCCATAATCAATCACTCCGCCGGCGCGTTCGACCTAACATGGATGGCCACAGTTAAGTCTTTGTGGGCCGGCCCGTTATGGAAACGGCCGCTCGATGCAACACCCTGCACCCAACGGCTGGCTCATTGCTGCTCTCGCTTCGCTGCTATCTATCCCTCCTCGCCTCCTGTCTCCTCGGGCATCCGTCCGCAGCCTATCCAAAACACCGCAAACCAATGGCGCTGTCCCTCTCCTCGCGCGCGCCGCGCCCCTCGCCGTCGCCGCCGGTGCCGGGCGAGGAGCTCCCCGCCGCCAGCATCGCCTTTCCGACCAAGTCCTTCTTCGGCGCGCCGCTCGCCGCCACCCCGCCGCCTCCGTCGCGTCGCCGCTCCCGCGCAAGCCGGTCACCTCCACCTCGCTCGCGGTCGTCGCGGCCGGGAAGAAGGGTACAAGATGAAGACCCACAAGGTGTCTCCCCTCTGCTCCCTTTCTAGCTCCTCATTGGTTTACTGGACAAAAATTCGGATCCTCTGGGATTTTTTTTAAAGCAAGCTGAATCGGTTTCGTCCGGTGTGTGTGTGCCGCGAAGGCATCGGCGAAGCGGTTCCGGTGACAGGAGGGGCAAGATCGTTCGGCGGTGCGCCGGGAAGCAGCACCTGCTCGCCAAGAAGAGTACCAAGCGCAAGAAGAGGCTCTTCCAAGATGGTATGCTTCTTGTTTCCTCCTCTGTACGCATATCAAATTCTGTCCAGGTGCTCGAGTCATATAGGCGGTTTAGCTGTGAATGCAAATCGCACTGGTCGCATCCTTGAATTGGATGCTAATTTGGGCTGCTGATGTCAATAGAACAACTGCTCTTCTGCTGTAATTGCTTGACAGCTTCAATCGTGATCATGTGCTCTCATAATTTGAAGTGCTTCATTTGCTAACATGGAGTTAGCTCATGCTCGGTGTCTCCTTAAGAGGATGATTCTCTTCCTTTATCCTTAAATGTATAATATTAGTATCTGGACAAATTGAAAGATTCGACAACGATCATTTTCGTCAAAGTTAGTGAACTATCATCATTGGTTTTATCGAGGATAGGGAAGGTGGGTGGCTGTTCGTGGGCGGTATTTTGTATATTACTGGATTATAAAATGAAATTAAAACTTGGTATAAATCAAGAAATTAGCTCTCCTGAACTTTGTAATAATTAGAAAGACAGGAGGAGGATGAGAGGTTTTGGGTAATCGGGTATAAGCACATCCATGGAGATTTCTATTTCACTCCAATATACTCGGGTTCTTCAATTTTGATGTTCTGATAGTAATTTCGGCTGCTGTAGGATATGGTGGTGTCATTCCTATGAATCAATGATTTTTCACTAGTCTGCAGTCTAGTCAGTGTGTGTTGTTTCAAAGATGAAATGCGACACACTAGAGAGGTTTTTTTTTTTTAAATGAGATTTAGTCTAGTCTTCCTGATCCTTCACCCATTGATCCTAACAATCCACTATGCTGCCCCACACATACGGTGTTGAAACAATTCAGCACCCATTGGTGATAATCAAAGTTTCTCCAGTTTTAGGCCAGAGAATACCATTAACCTCTCACCTTACAGTTGTAGGTTATGCTAGTGTATTCTTGAAAATTGTGTGCAATTTCACCTAGGACTCTGAACTTGCCATTTTTGCCGCAGCATCATTTTACATGTCATCTAAGAGAACGCTGCATATTTCTTGCAGGTCCAAGTCAACAAGAGTGACTACGACAATGTGACAGGTGCCCTTCCCTACCTTAAAGTGAATAGGAAAGCAGACTGAGTTCTACTTTGTCTTCAAAACCCTTTCTGTTTCAGTCCACCAACTTGTAATTTTGTGTATCTTATGTTGTATTTCCATTTTGGATATTGAGGCTGTAATCTATTTCAAGGAAACATAAACAACTCTTCGTATCAACAGTTTAGCAATGTTTCAAGTTGCACTGCTTGATGTAGTTGTTCGGTTGCAATTTTTTGTAAAAGGACTGGCATCACTTGAGCCATACCTTAGTAAGCCATTGTCGATCTAAGCAGTGTCCTGTACTAAATCTCAAGCTGAAGGTGGTTTCGTCTGTGTGCGTGTTGGCTGCCAAAATGTGCTATTATTTTCTGTTTGGTAATCAAGTTAAAGCAATTGCAAACATGCCACTAGATCTGTGCATTTCTTGCACAACATAAAACCAGTGGCAAATATGCAAAATACGCCATCAAATTTTGCTAGACGCCAATGTTTGGCATCACTCGTCTGTCAGGAACTGAAGATCAAGGAGCTCCTTCAGTTTAGTGAGACTGCGCTCTCAGTAATTCGTTATACTTCATCAGAGGGTAAACCCTTATGTTGTTCAGCGATACATCACGTCGCAGTACATCACAGCTGAGGTCCCAAGCCAGAAGTTACACATTGATTCACCATTGTCGGTTGTTAAACAGTGATTAACTGTAATAGAACTCTAATCTAGTTTTAACAGCCGCCATGTATTTAGACCGCTGCTGTGGACTGGGAAAGACATCGAAGAAGAAGTTTCTAAAAACCCTAAGTAGAGTCGATGGCAGTTAATTCTGTCGCCTCCCTGGCGGCTTGTGTATCCTGCCGAATTCCTTATATGAAGTTACCAGTCTGCTTGAATTGGATCCTTGTTCTCCTTTTCCTTTCCTTGGTTTCCTCTCTGGACTTGTGATTTCGCCTCAGTTCTTGTCGGAAACACCACAGTTCTTGACAATTGGTATCACGACTAGAGTTTCTTGGTGAAATTTTCTTCCCAGAGCCAGATTCCCCGGATTTTGTCTGATTGGCGTGGTGGTAGAGAGTTGCAGCTCACATGTGTGAAACCCTCCCTCCCACCTAGATCCGAAATCGTGAACTGAAACATAATGTTTTTTTAACATCATTCTGCTTTCCTGTCACTTCGAGTAGTCCAGGCACCTCTCACGCGTTGGTAGTCACACTTGTTAGCTGGACCGCCTGCAAGAAATAGAGCACTGTTGTCTTAGATGGCATATGTAAAATGGCGTGTTTGAATTTTTGAAGGAAGCATCTGAGTGAGGCTTGCAGAGTTTAGAACCGTGGAGATAAACACTTAAATCCCCCATGGTTCTGAAGAAAAAAAAAATTCGTGAGATGTAGTATTCCACTGTTCTTATTTAAAACCATGAGGGGTTAGCTCTAATGGCCTAAATGAGCATGGAAGATAATCTATGTTGTTCCTTATGGATGAAAGCTAACTATATATCCTTAAATAATTCCAAATAAGAACCATAGCCCATAGAGATAATATTTCTCAATAATATATTCTAGTTCAAATATTAAAAGTGATATTTTCTATGAAACTTTTCTTCCAACTATGAAATAGCTACAGGATAACACCAAACTAAGTCATCACTTTTTCAGGCCATAACCTTACAATCTCCTCAAATCACATGGCCCTGGCTCCTGGATCACCCCTCCCTCCCACCTGTTCCTGTCATTAATTACTTGATCACGCTTGAATTTACTTTATGAATCATGCCCAAGCATCATTTAATGCAAATGATTACCTTCAAATTATCATATTTATTATTGAGCTCTTTTACAGCGCACAAATCATGATATACTAGAGGTTAAAAAGGACTAGTATATAAAATCCGACGGTCGAGATTAATTGTATACTATATCAAATGGTCCTAGTGATATAGTAGTATTAAAGGTAGTACAGTGGGCTAGGGGTAATCTAGGAAAGTAATTAATGACATTAGTGTAATATATTAAAAAAAAAATAAAATCTATGTATTATGTATAAATTAGTATTCTTTCATGTTTTTTCATATATTTTGAATTGATATGTTATATTTACAGATTAGAGATGAGAATTGTTACCAATTAAAATTATTAAAATAAATAGTATAGGGTAAATTACTAAATTATCCTTAACCCAATACTATATACTACTGTACACTAGTATTGTGCGTTGTAAAAGAGTTCTTATTGTTTCCTCATAAATATTGCTTCACTGTATAATCTCAAAACTACTATCATCCGATTCCATGTTTCCCGCCAACGAAACGCGTTGCACGTGTAAATTTTGATGTGCGAGATTTTTTTTTGAAAAACCAGAGAGTTAACACACTGGTTGATATGCTAGTTCACTTAAAAATCAATTGAATTTACGTGCGTGAGTTTAATATTATTCTCTAGCCAAAAAAGGGTGAGGAATTGCGTTCGTTCAATGCTGCTATTTGAGGTGCCTTAAATCATGCCATGTAGCTGTATCAGAGTATATGTCACTTCCAAATTTCTAGCAGTGGACAGTGGGTACAAATCTGGTCCTCCATCCACTTGAAACATGTTGACTACTTCATAACCATTTTTTACACCCTGCATCCGATTGCTAAGAAGAAACCTGGCATATATCCGCGCGTCCATGTATAACTAAGTTAAAGACGAGGAAACCAAATGGTTGTCATGCTGGTGTACTTTTATATCTTTTATGCATTCATGATTAGTCTTGTGACCAAACCAAAAAACACGCCACCTTCTTTTCTTCAGATGTTGCAAGTCTCTGTTCGTTTACTAATAGAAAATAGCGCACTATCTCGTTGCCTGTTCATTCAAAAAAAAAAATGTTGGCTGATCTGATTTAACCTTTTTTTTGCTCTCTCAGAGAATTAACTGCTTCAGTGTCATCTAGCAATATGGGAGATTAAATTAGATCCAATGGCCAATGGCTTCTGGAGCTGAGCAAATGTTCAGAGCATGGCAGCCTGCAAAAGCTGTTGTACTTCACACACAAACTAGCAGATCGTGTCAGGCAAGGAAATTAAAAATCCCTGACTGTAATCATACTCTGCCTGCAAGAATACTTGATTCTGGGTTATTGTATGCGAACTAGAATATCAAACTTTTATTCCAATATTGTAGCAACAAAATGAGGGCTATTTGCAGGTCTATGAAGTATACTCTTTAAACTTAATCCAAAGAGGATATATAATGTTAACAAGTGAAGGGAGGGAAGGGGGGGAGAACAAGAAGGTATTTTTCCATATGTACTCTCATATATACGAAAAAGAAGAGTATTTTTCCTTCTATCGTATATCATCCATCTCTATATGTTCTGCATCTTCATCAGGATAGTTTCAGTATTTTCTGTAGTGCTGGAGTGCATGTTAAAGTTCTCTTGTGCTACAATCAAGGTTCTCAACAACATCTCATCTAGCATCTTGCCCTGTCACAGAGAAAGTGGCAAGACAACTGCAGCCCCAAAAAAATTAAGTTCATAGTTTTCTTTTCAGATATTGCGACAAAGCTAATACAGATTTGCCTCATTGAACAACTAAAGTTACAACAAGATGAAGATCACATAATATGGATTGATCAGATCGTGAGGAACAAAAGAAATATACTACAAGAAGTGATATTTCTGTTACAGTCAAACGAAAATAATAAATGAAAAAAGGAGAGTTTTCATCTTACACCAGACGAACAACAGAGCAAATTAAGATAACATAATGGAAAGACTCAATAAGTTATGCCATTGATCATCAGAATTTGTAAAATAAAACCATCATGAAATGTTTTCATGCTCATACTTCTGGTTTTAATCATCATAAGATAGAGATGAACAATGGTGAACATCACAACTCACTTGTTTCATACATGAAAACCAGGGCTACCACTTCAATTTCAAGAAAAAGTGGCATTTCATGGATAACCAAACACAAATCCAATACATTACTCAAATCCTTCATTGAGAATTATGCCATATGCATCATTATCCAACACATGCATGAAAATTGGCCCTAGCAACATAATTTTGTGTATGATCCCAGCTAAAAGGGCTAGGTGATTTTGTATAAAAAAAAGAAAAATAGACACAAATA
>JACEFO010000433.1:0-52837 GCA_015342445.1 Digitaria exilis
AAATGCTTAAGAAGAAATCAACAAAGGACAAGATGAGCAAACATACCACGAGATTGGCATGGAAAGTAGGACCAGCAAGCACAAGAATGATGGATGAGTTGGGAGCCTGCTTGCCGCTTTGGTACACTGCCAACATGCTGTCAATGCTTTGGAAAACTAACATTGTCGTATGAAAAACTATTACAACATCAATAGTTTGACAGCTTCGGGGGCGATGGAACAGCTACTGCAGCTGCATAGCACATCAATATGCTAAATAGTCTAGCATATGTGCTCATTGTAGCAGTTACTATAGTTAGATTTTGATTGTGATGACACCAATACTTTGGAGTAACATTCACTGCGGTAGCATATCAGAGCATCAATGAACGCCTGATTGAGAGCCAGAGTTGTGCAGATGGAACACCTGCTGTCCTGCCGGTGCATGACCGCGTTCCGCCCATGCAGCACGGCCATGCAGCATGAGTAGCCTCACGAGGACGCTGATCACCCCGGCGATAAATAAGAGGACAGCAACGATCACATTGAACTGACTGCTAGCTACACGAGGAGAGAGGCTCGCCGCTCGCGTGATCAAGGACTCGTATTTGCGAATTAAGGTTTTCGGGAGTCGAGAGATCGCGCGTTATTACCAGCGGCGAGCGGCGGCGTCCTCGTGCAGGCAGCCTCCACGAGAGGTGGTGCCCGGCGGGTGGCAACGTCGGAGTGCAGGCAGCCTCCGATGACGATGTTGTAGACGACGGTGAGAATGTTCGAGGCGAGGACCACGGGAGGCGGCAGTTGTGCGACGACCGCGGGCACGGAAGGATAGGAGGGCTGATCAGTGGAAGGAAAGATCGTGGGAGGTAAAACCGTGAGATTCACGGTGCAAATAAAACAGTGAGATTCACTGTGGGAAAAAAGTCGACCGAGGCAAAATATCGGTGAGGAAAAAAACCGAGAAAAAATATAGGTGGCAGGGGGCAAGGTCGGAGTGGACCAGCAGGACCACGAAGAGGAACACGACCACCCTTCCAGTCTAGTCTTTTTAGAGTAGAGATCTTCGTTTGCCACAGGAAAGTTGAAGTCTGAAACTTGTTGTGTTGGGCCTCGAGTCCGCCCCACTGACCTAAGCCAGGCCCAGGCCAAATTTCCGTGGTCCCACAAACCCAAACCGGGGTGGGGCCGTGCGGGCCTACACAGCCGGCTTCGAGACCCCATTCCTAGGAAGAGGAAAAAAGAAAGGGCCCCACCCCAATCCACCATCGCCGCTTCCCAATGGCGGAATTCGCCGGCGACGACCCTTCGACTTCGACTTCGGTTTCGACGACGACGGCGGCGGCGGTGATGACCCGTTCTGCTACGACCCGTTCGACGACTACTGCTGCGACGGAGATGATGGCGAGGGACTAATCGCCGGTCCCATCGTCGACGACGGCGATGGCGAGGAGTTCTGCATCTCCGGCTTCTCCTTCCGCGAGTGCGACGGCGATGAGGGGAGATGTATTCATTGGCGAGGACCACGCTTCCCCGCCCTCCGACGAGGAACCCATTCTCGAAACCCTAGGCTGCTCCTTCGACTCCGACGGGGGCTTCAGCCAATTCGCCCCCCATCTCGTGTCCGCATTGGAGATCTCCGATGATGATGATGATGATGATGAGGATGGTTTGGTCGCTGGGAATGGCCGGGGCGGGGGAGGGATCGAACTCGAGCAGGGGGCGACCATGGAGGAGGCTGCTGCTGACGACGACGACGACGGCGGGATCGGGCTCATGTTGAGCGGCTTCAGCCTCGATCCGCGGCCTGACGATGGGGGCTTCCAGACGCTGGTGGACACCGATGAGGAGGCCACCAGCGACGACGATATGGGCAAGAGTGGAGGGCTCATGCTGAGCGGGTTCGACGACGTCGCGCCGCCACGGGTCACGTCCCAGGTCGTGCAGCCATCGTGGATGGTGATGTTTCCGGTCGTCGACGCCACCGTTGCCGACGGCACCGACACGAACTTCCTCGAGGTGTTTGCGGGGCAGGTTGGGGAAGCCGTGCGACAGCTGCCGGCATCCCGCGCGGCAGTGGAAGGCTTGCAGGAGGTTGTGCTCAGCGAAGAGGAGGCCTCGCATGGCTGCGCCGTGTGCAAGGATGCCATCGTGGCGGGGCTGAGGGTCACAAGGCTCCCCTGCAAGCACTACTTCCACACGGATTGCATCGGACCGTGGCTCTCCATCAGGAACACTTGCCCAGTGTGCCGGTTTGAGCTCCCAACAGGTGACGCTGAGTATGATCAGCAACGGAGCAGTACTGGTATTGCATCCGTGGCGCAGCAGGGGGCACCAGTGCAGGTATGATATGGATTGTGGTATTAGTGGCATAAACTCAGAAAGTTTACCGAAGTCCAAGATTTTTTTATGGTTTGGAATTTATCCATTTCGCAATGGGCAATGGTGCTGTAGTGTATTTTAGTACTAATTAGTTTTGTGATTAGGAGCAGTAAATCACAATTGCCGTCAAGCCAACCAAAACATTTCTAGGAGAACATGTGTTGGTTAATAGACACTTGCAGGCAAACTTTTATTACAGCATGTCTTTTGATTAAGAGGGGACGTGGTCTTTCGAAAAAAAAGATTAAGAGGGGATGTAAAGCCTTGTGTACCATGATAGCGAAACTGGTGCATGTATGCTGATGTTGTTGGCAAATCATGGTCTCTAAATCTGCTAAAGGAACATGGTTCAATTTTTCCCCTTCATGTTTCAAAAATAAATCTATTTTGGATTATACTTAAATTAATTTACGTTTCAAAAAGAAAACTGAATTAATTTACATTACTTGGCATCAAGGTTGAATATTAGCACATCACCAAACAGTCATTTTAAATTTCTGTATTCAGCTTTTCTGAGGTCCTCAATGCCCCCCTTTATTGGAACCTATGAGCTTTTCAGTTACCTTTGTATTAATATGCTTCCCCAATAAAATAGATTTAAATAAGCAGTTCATGTACCACATCGAGGACCGTGATCAACAAATTTTTTTCTCCTTTCAGTTTATCATTTGGTTGCATTGGAAATGTCACCCATGAAGCAAAGACAACAGAGCCCCACTTATTTTATTTGCATGGCTGCCACTATATCCTTGTAGTGTACTAGTGTCATGGTACTATTTTATTGGAGTCGTGTAATCATGAAGTCATTAAGTTAACCGATCATTTGGCCTGTTTTGCATCACGATTCTGCATCAGCATTTTTCAGCAAAATAACATAGTATTTTGCATTTGATAGTTTTGTGCATATCCAATTGTTCCCTTTTTTAATCCATATTTATTTTCTTTTGGATCAGATCTTGGAATTTTAAGAAAGGGCTAGCAAGGTAAAATGATGTATATCGTGTTGTGTTACTTAGAGAAAAATCTGTTAAACCATTTTTTTTTTTTCTCTGTTAAAAAACCTTTACTGAGGTGGAGTATTTGCTGCTTCCTTGCAGCATTGCTAAAGCCTTGGTGCTTTTTTTAATCAGTTATATGTCCGGTAACAAAATCACAGCCATAAATGGCTTCTTCAGGCAGTCTACATGTAGGACACTTATGTTGCTTCCACCATGTATCTTAACATGAAATGGATAGGTTTTTATCAGCTGAAGTCAGTTTAGTCTTCCACATTTGGCAAAGCTACTTTGATGCTTTAATTTTCTCTGTGGTGCTATGATCTGACAAATCTTATATTGACAGAGTGGAGTTGCAAATGCTGGCGGTGGAGCCAGAGTGGGTGGAGGAGATGCAGCTGAATGCTCGGGAGAAAATAGACCTGAGCAAGGCGCAACAGAGGACTGGCCACTGGATGCCGAGTAACAAGCTGAAGGAGATCGAATGCGTCACTGGTTCATGTCAGTGGCACTAAGATGTGCCAGCGCTCAACATTCACTCATCGAGTGATCGACTAATCATAATCTATGTTTTTATGGTGTTGTCATGAGTTGTTCAACCTCTGCAGCTTGATCTGCTAAGTTCTAGACCTCTAGTACGTCTCAATTCAATAACCTTTTCACATTCGTAATATGGCATGAACGTAGCAAAATGTATCATATCTATAAAGCTTTGTTTGGAATACTTTGTTCCGATGGGGATTGATGACACCAGTGCCCGGCGGGATCCGCAGAAATTAAGAGGTGAAGAGATCAGTTGAAACTCATGAATTGACATGAAAAATACTTCAGTTAACATACTCTTGATGCCGTTCAATAAGCATCCAATGAACTTAACATTAGTTTTAGAGTTAACTCTAAGCACGTAAGATTTAGCATGGCTTTCAATTTCTTTTTGTGTGCAAGTGTTTTACCCAGCACTAGAAGAAACAAAGTTTGGGAATAAAGAAAAAGCCACAGACCAGGATCGGCTGGCCCAGGTGCTTTCCTCGTATCAAATCTTAAGGCCCACAACTTTATCTGACAAGTGACACCACACACACGCACGGTCAAAAGATTGGTAAAAAAGCGTCAAGACCCATATGAACAAGCCCAGGCCCATCCAAATCACAGGTGGCCCCGCGGCGGCGGCGGCGGCGGCGACCGGCGGACGGCCGGCATCTGCGCAGCCGACTTCGTCGGAAGAGAGGTACTCCTCAGTAGGTAAGGTCACTGTGATGCCCACTTCGGAGCTATAGACCATGGAACATAATCATTAGTTGCTTTGAATAATTGAATTGGAAGGGAGCGATCTTGAGGCAGGGGGCATTTTGAAACTTCTTTTCTTGTTTAATAATTAACTTGAAGTATGAAGCCTCATCAGGTTATCAACAGTAGCTGCGGAGTTGGATTCAACTATGCTTGGATGGTCGATTCAATATTATTTCTTTCTTTTTTGGGGGGTAGTTAACTAAATATGGCCACCACAGCCCACAGAGGCCTTTCTATTTTTTGGCTCATGTTGTTGACTTGAGTGTTGACAAAATTTCTAGGTTCACACAAGTTTTTTGGTCATCTTTTTCCCATTTCGGCACAACTTCCTTCTAATTTCCCAAGATCAGACACGCCATGCATCATGCATGTGGCCCAGGGAGCAGAGCCCTTCTTGCAGTTTTTCCTCAGCTAAGTATGATGGCTATACCATTATATATGTCATTGTTGGTGTACATTCCTGCATGGTAAAGGTAACTGCACTACGCACAGCACCACAAACAAAGATTAAGGGGGAAAAATGTGGTAAATAGGTCAGCCTGTCAGTAAAGCACTAACCAATAACGCCCAGGGAAGGTGCTGGCAGGAACTGCCTTGAAATGCTCTGAAACTCGTTAAGTTTCTATCAATGAAGAACATTCCTTGCTATGTTTCGGTTAGAGCATCACTGTAGTGTGTGGTACTGTACTAATGCATATTAGGTAAAGAAATAGATCATGAAAGAATACAGAAAAGGCTATTAATCTGCTACGTACTTATATATATATATATGCCCCCTTTACACAAATCGGCCACCTAATTAGTATCTATATATGCAACAGTACTGTAAATCTACTAACCACCATATTGTGCGATGTGTTTTTAAAAAAATTAAGCCACCTCAGGGGTCTCTGTTGCAGCTGCAGCTTCTTCCATCTTATCGAGCCTTCTCTGCAGGTCAGCAGCTTCTTCTCTGAGCTTGGCATTCTCACGAACTATGCGAGCATGCTTAGCGATCACGTGGTGGAGCTCAATAAGAAGCCTCTGATTTGTATCCTGGAGCTCCGCAACCTGTGATGACAGGTCGCTCAAGCGCCTCTGCTTCCTCACACGTGACCTCCTTGCAGACTCGCGGTTCGATGCTAACCTTCTCTTCTTCCTCTCATCATTGCAGAGCCTCTCCTGATTATCAGCTGTCCCAGCAGACATTGAGCTGATGATGGTACTTGCATTGCAGCTGTATGGACCGACCATGTCCAATGGATCAAAATCATAGATGTATGGATCATTTTGTGGTTGGAAAAGGCTAGTGAAGTCCAAGCCAGGGAGACATGCTAAATTGGCTACACAATTTTGTTGCATGTCTGAAGGGAGGGGCTCGTAGGTTTGCAATATGGAGAGGGCAACAAGAAGTGGTTTTACCTTGAAGCCACGTCTTGAATGAATGGAGGGGAAGGATGAGCAGGGATGCGTTCCTCTTAAATTGCAATAAAGTGGTCCCTAAAGTAGAAGACACTGACCCACCTGTGTTGTAAGCAAATTTGCTTTCTAACTTTGTGGCTGTTTGAGATTATCATCTTGATTTATTAGAGACAGCCATTCAGAGTTTTGTTGTAAATATGTCAATGTCATAAGGAAAGCTAGACTTTCTCAAAAATGCCTTTTGATGAGGAAATTCTGTCGAAAGTAACAGCTATTTGCTCTATTCCAGGTACAATATGCAAAGTACTAACAGTAAACTTCGTTTGGAATGATGTCATGCCATCAAATGTGCATGTGACACTACCCCCAAACGAGGCAAAAAACACAAGCAAGTAGGTGAGAAGTATTATCTGCATACATCCTTTGTTCTTTGTTTCCCATGCATTTGTGAATTTAAACACCAGAATATTAAAAATTGAAATGAAAAGAACCGCACCAACCGTTTAGGACTTGCAGGTACCATCTCAGATTAACAGGGAACAATAATGCATTGCAATCATAAGGCTGTGTATTGTGTGCTTTGGCCAAGCTGTTTCTTGTGGCCATTTCCTTCTATGCTTTTTACGAGACGTGACATTATCTGTGGCAAGGGGGCTGAGGTTAAATGAGGGCCAATTGTTTCGTCCACTTTGGGGCATGTTGCGTATGCCTTGGAAACTGTTTGGTCAATCTTTTGGTGACTTCTTAGTTGCATATCTTTTTTAGATCCACAGAGAGCTAGTTTTACCTAAAACTTTAATGTAGACATGTTTTAATTTCTGAAGGACATAATTGATACTGTGCTTTTACTAAGCAGTCATGATTCTTTGTTGAATTCTAGAATAAAGTTACAAGCAGTTTCATTTTCTTGGGCACAGTCTCACCCATATTTTTTTTGTTCTCAACTACGAAGCGGCAATGATTGTTTCATCAGAATGTATCAAATTGGTTTGTTCAAAAAAGAATGTATCAAATTCCCATGACTTGCATGTGTATAACTGTTGTTGGCAGAAATAATGGCTGTTATTTGGACCAACTAACAATCATTATGTTGCTGTCAACGAAAAGGCAATAATCAGTAACTTTTTGTTGACCGCCCTTTTGGTGTCCATCAGCCTTTTCTTTTCATATATCTACCAGGAACACGGAAGATTAGCTGCATTTCTCTTCACTATGTCCCTGATAAGACTTTTGGCTTGCAGATTCTTTTCATATAAAACAAACCATACCTAATTTTGTCGTCTTATTGAAACGAGTAGTGAATGAATTATGTTCATTAATGTTGTTCCTGTAAATTTTTGCATACGTAGCTTGCCCAGTTGCCATTGTCTGTTTTGTTACTTTGGTTTTGATAGTGTGATATCTTTAGGTTGTTCTCCTTGAAATGAAAGTATACTTTCACCACACTGGAATTTATTGGCCAGAATAGGGGGTTAGATTGGTCAGGTCCTAGTCGGCAAGTGCACATCTCCTACAAGGCTAAGCATCTTGCGTGAGGAAACTAGTGACCATTAGCACAAGCAAGGCCTGTCCTTACTTTGCAATTTTTGAGTACCTCAGCACCCTAAAGGAGCTGTGATTAAAAGTGCTTTTTTCCAATGACGCCAATCGCTAGGTCCTTTAAGCTATTAGGACAATCATTTAATTATAAAATTGATATTAGAGGATAGGGATGTATTTTGTGGGCTAAGTACCTTTGGCACCACTGTAGTTAGTGGTTTGAACTTTAGATGCACCTGTCTCCTTGCTACAATTGCAAATTAAGTATGTTACGTGAATAGACAGCATTTAGTATTGTTGTGTGGCACCATATAATGGTTTTTGTGGATTCTAGAAAAGGAGCTGGATGTATAATCGCTAATAGGATTGCAATGTTTCCTGTCATTGCCCTTATGATTAATTTAACTAAAGCATCACTTTAGTAAAGAAATGTTGGTGACTACTTGAAGGCAGTGAACCTTGGATATAGTTCAAAGCAGTATATTTTAACACATGTATCTTATTTTCTGGTAGGTAGTTGTGGCTCAGAAGAGATTATTCCACTAAAGGAAAAGTATCGGTAGGCTGATTCCCCTTCTTTCTTTCTTATTTAAAAAAACTGTGTGAGATTGAGGCCCTTTCTTCATAACGTAAAGAGAATTCTTTAATTGGGATCTGTATCAATTCCACATTTTGCTTAATAGGGATTCGTACACTCTGTCATAGAGGACATAAACATGTGCTTGATGCCAATCAACTTTGGCGATCCGGCACGAGCAATATTCAGTTCAGTGTGCAAAATATTGTAATCCACATTTTTGTTTGCTCCAACGTAGTTTATATTTATCCTTCTCATTTCTTTAACTGCAAAACAATGAAGACCTTCCAAAGAAGAGAAATGTACTCACATAAGAGAATCAAGGCCTTTGGATCTTGTTAATGTGTAGAAACAACAAGCCGACATAGTTATTAGCTCTTAACGCCATCTGTGAAGTGCAAAACTGCTCACTCCGATCAAACCATATTGCAGATCACATACCACTCAGTAGGTGGTGTTTTGCTGTCAGTTAGGCTCTTATCTTCCTAGCTGGAGGTTGGCTGGAGCATAGGAGGTGCCTAATGGTATTATCCTTGTAGCTTCTTTCCACCGTTGTCGGAAAGAAGACTGAATGTTCCATCCTTCTTTGCCCTTTATTTTGCTTAGAAAGAAGGCCAGGAGGACAGTATGCTCTTCCTTTCTGTGATTCTCTCTCCTGCCTGCCCCAGATGTTCATCCGAGCATGAGGCAATCATTGGTGGAGCAAGGCAAAGCAAATGCATGATTTTTGCATGTAGCTCAACCAATCAATCTGGTGTCATTTTCGTCATGGTCGTTCTCCCTGAAAATACAATGAATAACTGCTGCCAATATTAAAAAAGTCTACAGGTTGATTGGTCTGAGAATAGCTTTATTTAGCATGATAATCTAATGAAGAAGAAAAGGAGGTAATAAGCTGGTAATTAAGCAGCTTTTCAAGATTAACGATTCTGCAAGAAAAGACGGTCAAAACATACCGATTGATTTGCCTGCTGCTGCTAGGCGTAGCATTGCCTTTGCCTAGATTATAATAATCAGTTTCACTTTATGGATGGTCCATCTCCCTAAATGAATCTACATCCATTCAGCAGAACAAATGGTCTGCGTTTGTCACTAAATGTACTCTCATTGTTGCTATGTCAGGGGTTCATCTAAAAAGTGCATTAGAAATAATTAGAAATCATGTATCATAGTAATATAGTATTACAACTCATTTTCATGTGACTACAAACTAGACAAAGATACAGAATACACACATAAAATGATCTTGATGACCTTATTCAACAACAAAAGAATACTTTGATAGATGCCTGATAAAAACACTATGGTAATAAAGAATTGTGGTGCCAACTATTCATGATCTACCATATGATGACTGCATCCGCCACAATGACCCATGCTCTTCTCCTTATTTGAAACTAGACTTTGGGTGTGCCCTCATAGTAATCACCAGTTGTGTCGTTGTGCACTTGTTGCTGACTTGCTGCCACGAATCAATTGGTTGAAGCATAGCAGCAATACTAGACCAAATCATGGATGTGGTTGCTATAAACATCACAGTCACCAAGAACCAGATGGACTCCACAACAAGCTTGATTGAAGTATTTGTCTCAGCTTCAATGTCAAAACTTGGATGGTGTCAAAACTGTACAGCTGCATCAAGTATAGCTTCTGTAGAAATAAGATATCAAATAACTGCACATGTTTGCCCTTCATGGTTTCCCCTTGAGATTATTAGAGCTGTATGCCTGTATGTGAATGATCTGATGTCTCTCAAAATGCCACAACATATACAATCTAGAAAGGAGATTCAAGTGACTCATCCCAAACATCTCCACTTGCATTGGAAGCATCTTCACCATCTTCTTCCATGGCCAATCTTACATATTCTCTTCGTGCAAAACGATCCCAATCTGTTAATGATGGCTCTTCACGCATCTGCACTTGCATTAAAAAAAAACATGGCACGTCACCAATGGAAAAAAAAACTTACATCAGATTCTACCAGTAACCAAAAAAAGAAGAGGAAGAATATTCACAGTGGATATCAATTATCATGAGAGTGAATCTGACTCACTTGGCGAATGAGGAATGGGTCCCTAGCTTCAAAAGCCATAAATTTGTTCAGATTAAAGAGAATGTTGAAGAAATGCCCAGACAATTTGCACCGTCGGAAGTCCTTCAATGTCAAATAGCCCTCATTCTGGGACAAAAATGCAGGACTAACTCAGCATAAAATGTTTAGAACTTTTTTTAATAAAAACAAATCATAAACTTATACGACCTCAGGTCCAATCATGTCAATGAGCTGACACAGGATGTCCTCAAATAGAACCGGTTCCTGGGCCATGCATTCCATACGATGAAGTTGTTCCTCAAAAAAGAACTGCAGTTCGTTGTGTGTGAGTATGCCATTGCCATCCAAATCTAAACATCTAAACCTGAAAAGATGTTATTACCGATCATAAATATGAGAAGTTGAGAACCTTTGGACTGCTTCTATGTCAAAAGGAAACTCAAATTCACGCAACAATTTAGAACAAGGATCAAGGCCTGCTCTAACAGAAATAGATGAATCTCCTTTAGATTTGACTTGCTAGTAAAGAATGATTTTTCCGACTTCCTGTCTTTGTTCTCACTTAGTGTTAATAGAGGGTTGACGAGAGCAAGGGCCTACCCAAAAGTTCAATGAATGTCTCCAAAACCACATATGCATTTGTTAATGTGATGGGTTGACAATAGGATCGATAACCACTATGGGCCATTTATTTTCATGAAAGTTACTCCGTTCGAAGTATGGAAAATTCATTGTGCGGCTACTCTTTTAGTCATTGACTTTTCATCTTGACATCATTTGAGGTTGATGATGAGTTAATTACATTTCTTGGCTAATAGACTCTTTTAAACATCTCTTGTATCATAGCCACTATGAAACAGTGTTTCAAAAATGCCCTACAACTAAAAGAGGTGGTACCAATTCTTAAGCGACTGGGGAAGTTTTTGAATCAAAAGATTATATCTGGTTAACTAAAAAACACATGAAACCTATAGTACCACTAAATATAGCTGGAGCATCACTTAGTTAGAGGTATTAAACCAAACACAAGTTACCTACCAGTATTCCTGGCTTGGCCCTGTTGATTTGTCCTCTTCAGACAGTATAAAATGGACAAAATCTTCATACCCCATTTTCCCTTGAGCCTTGCTGGTAAATTTCCTAGGAACCTGTTATATATCATTTAAAATTTTCAAAGGCAATCAGTATTAAAATGAACCTTGAGAGAACTTGAAGAATACAATATTGGAGGGGGGGATAAAAAGGAAGACGAACCTCTGAGAAAATTCTATCTACAATTCTATATGTCAATGCATGGTTTCCATACTTAATAAGATTTTCTTTATCAATCAAGAAATCGTGGTCTGTGTCCAGCTCCCAGAACTTGCAATATATCACATAGAAATGCTCATATGAGAAATACCTACAGAAGAAAGAATCTGTAAGTTCAATGTTGTGCATTCTCATAAAAACAGTGAGCACCACAGAAAACTATATGCACAGAAAGGTGCTGAAGTGTTTAGATTTTGATTTGAAGGCATCACCTCAAAACTTTATTGATATCTTCTTCATCATCAGCATGCCTCAGTGCACTGAGTAGATTTCCACGCTTCAGCTCTCTAAGTGTTAGATAACCACTTCCAATCCGATTCAAGGAATAGAATATCCTATATACGACGGTCTCAGCTGACAAATGATGCTGTATAAGTCAAAGAAGATACAATATGGAATTTTCTATAATCTACAAAGATCATAGCAGGGCAGATATAACTTACCATATCTTTCTTGAAATTCAGGTGTACTCTTTAAGAACTCCAGACCCGGATGGTTGTCCAAAAGGTCTTTAAGAACCGGTTTCAAATCCTCCTAAATTGATAAATCATTTTGAAAAATTAATTAGACACGTGCAACAGTGATGAACCACAAGCATGCTTTTCTGAAATAATCCATTGCTAAGTCTTTTACTTTATAATGTTTTGTTTAACAAAAGATAGTCACCTTCGTGAGGTAATTGCGATTCGGTTTCTTCAGAATTGTGAATACTTGGGTTGCACTATCCATGCTCATCAAATTGCTATTCACCCAGAAATCAATGAATGCCTCCCTGAAATAGTTAAAGTAATGCAAAGATTATCATCATTAATTTCACACTCGGCTGACAACTAGTAAATTTTTGCCAACTACCTTGTAACGAATCCTGTGCTATCCTTGTCAATCTTATCAAAAAGAACAGTGGTAAAAGAATGTTGGTAGCTTGCAGAGTTCCCTTGTAACCATCCGAAATTCTGTTGTACAACCAAAATAAGCACCCAAAAAGGAAAATGTGAAGGATTAGCTGACAGCCTCATCGACAAACTTCTACAACCAATATAATTGTCAGTTTCATGAAAATTTTTTGCTGTGCTTGCTTGCCATTACAAGCAACCCCCTTGTGTAGTTAAAAATTGCTTTCAGGAATTCAACTAATTTGATGAAAAGCACCCCAGCGTTTCAACAGAACAAAATAGAAAATAAATACATCACAGATACACATATAATTTAACGCACCTTGGGCCCGAAGACCATTCGAGTGGCCGGCGAAGAGCTGATCAACTGTAGAGATGCATTGCTTCTTCACCTCGTACGGCGGTGGTCGTCCATCTTGAAAATAAAACTGCCACACAGCATCCGGTTGACAAGTCGTCCGTGCCAATTCAATTCCGTGCAGATTTTATCAAAATGGAAAGCGGGGGGAATTGTACCTGCGGTATGACCTCCTTGGCGGGGCGCGCGGCGGCGGGGCGGAGCGGCGACGCGGAGCGGTTGGGCTGGCCGGCGCCGAGGCCGCTGGGCTTCCGCGAGAGGCGCGGGGACCTCGGCGAGAGCGGAGGCACGGCGGCCCCGCCCTGCAGCATCATCGACGGCAGCGTGGCGGCGCCCACCGCGCCGCCTCCGCCGCCGCCGGTCGCCTTGGCCTTCTGCACGAGGGTGGCGACCAGCGCGGCGGTGTCCGGGAGCGAGAGCCAGTGCGCGAAGAGGCGGTCGAGGACGCCACGCAGCGCGGGGGCGCCCGGCGCCGGCACCTCCGGCGGCAGCTGCAGGAGGTCCACCTGCAGCGGCAGCGCGCTCACCTGAGCCGCCGCGCTCAGATCCGCCGGTGCGTGCGCGGCCGGTGCCTCCACCATCGTCCCGTCCGTCCGTCCGTCCGCCGGAGAGCGCTCTCTCCCACCCGCGTCCGTAAGGCTCCGCCGCCCCCGATCCGCTCAGGCGAAGGCGATCGATCTCCGGCGTGATCCCGTCGAGAGGGAGGAGGAGTTGGCTTGCGTCGTGTCGCCTGGCGGAAATGGAAGGCGAAGCCAGAGCGCGTGGCGCGACGCGGGGTTAGTTAACCGCTGGGTGAACGGATCTCGAGGCCACCTGCGCCGTCCGATCGGTCCATCGGCTGCGTGTCAACAAGCACAAGGTTGCCCGGGTCAACGGCGTTGCGCCATGGATGGATGGCGATCTCAGACAAGCACACATGATGGCACTAGTGATGCATTACTATGTTAGATCTGACCTCCTATATCTTTCCTACATGACATCACATGCACATCACAAAACTTTTGAAAAGACTCCAAAAACACGGCTTGTTTTTATAAATATGTAGCAGCAAATCAATCAAATATGATGTTGAAAACTCAGATAATTTGCCTGGTTTCTAGCCTAGGACTAACCATTGTTCATAGTTGTTTATGAATCATGACTCACATGATGAAACAATTGAAGGAAACACTAAGCAATGTTTGAGAGTGACTTTTGTGGTAATGATCTGAATCCAACACCTCAAATTTACGAGTAATGAAACACATACCGTTTTAGATTAGGCAAGACACAATGATCCAAGTGTTGGAAGAATGAAACAAGCAAAGATGAATCAAGGATCACTTGTCCTCGGCGAATGAGAGAAAGAGGCAATGGAGGCGACAGACAACCACAAATAGAGTTTGGAGGGTGGGTGTGTGGGATGTTACGGATGGATGAAAGGGAAAGGAGCGGAGGAGAAGTAGGACTCGAGGCCACTCGGGCCACACATCCTCTTCTTGCATATGCACGAAAACGACGTTGATTCAACTTCATGCATGCCTAATTTGTACAACAATTTTAAGTAAAAATGTAATCTAAGTTATGCTAGTATTATACTTAACTTATAGTTTCTACATTATAGACTCACAGTAGTTCAATTTCCACCATATTTGGAACAATTTCAGCACTACAACAATGGGATGGACATTTTTTTTTAATGCATAGGACTATGGATATGTTGGAATTTGGTTATATCTTGTTTGTCAGATCTCTACTTGACAGAAAAATAAAAGAAAAATGGCAGGAGAGGCCATGTGCGCTAGGAATAGGGCATGTCAGTCAGTGTCTGCTAGGAATAGGATCCCGTGAATTCCTCTTGAGCTTCTCTCTTTCGCCTCTTCGCGCTCTTCCCCAGTGGCCAGTGCGCACGCATCAATCCTACGGCTACGATTTGTATGTCTCTCGTGTCTCCGAGACAATTAACAATAAATAAATCATCCAAATTAAATTCTGATAATATTATTATATTTGTTTTGATAAGATCTTCAAAACTAAACAACAGTTGACCATGTTTGGCTTATATATATTTTTTAGAAAATTTTTGTATATAAAATAATTTGTTCAACCTAATAAATATTCCAAAAAGAAAATATAGTTCAAACAAGGTCAAGTTTGGTTTAGTTTTGAAGATCTTATCATAACAAACACAATGGTGTGATCAGAATTTAATTTGGACGATTTATTTGACGTTAATTTCCTCGGAGACACGGACGTGGACACAAGTTACGAGACACATAAAGCTGCAGCCACAATCCTACCTCAAGCTCAGCTTCGTTCGACGAGCATCGGCCATCATAGAAATACCCAAGTGTAACTTTGGTAAATGTCACCACTCACTCGGCCAGATTTTCAAAACAACACAAATTAATCCAAAAACACACTTTAATGTCTGGAAAAATGAAATTGAAGCTCAGTACATCCTTAGCTTCTCCATATATGTACAAAGATCTATGGGAAGGGGCGAATATGTGGGGACATATTTGGTGGAAACCAACTTCCCATATATGTACAAAGATCTTTAATCTCAACCCAATTTTGTGACAAAGAAAATCATGGACGTGTTAAGCTTCAGATTTTCTTAGAGTTGTGCCTTCGTCAATTCTCACTTGCACCTCCAAGTGTTGCTTGGGATGTGGACTTTCCATTTTTAGAGCTAGTATGTATGCAATTTCTTTCTGTTTTTTTTGAGAAACTTTTTTTTTTTTGAGAAATGAGAAAAAATACTATATATATGCAATGCAATTCTGTGCGTTGTTTGGGCCCATAGTAAACTTGGCCCAGTGCTAGGGGATGGGCTCTACATGCGGCCATGCGGGCTTGCGACTCCGCCACATCACTCCCGCCGAGCTCGGTGGCAGCAGTCGGCTTCGGCTTTGCTCTGTCCAGTGTCTGTCCTTGGTGTCCACTGTACAAAGTTTACAACAATCCATAGAGTCAATTGGCGAGTCGTCCATCGACGACCGCCTGACCGGCGACCGTCTCAGGCAAAGGCGTGAGCTCCACGTCGCCGCCGCCGCCGGTCGCCGCGGCGATCGGGTACGACGCATGTGCATGCTGCTTTTGGACATGGAAAGGTTGAAACTCTGGAAGAAGGTGGCGGCGCCGCCGCCGGCGCGGACAACCGCAGCCGCGCGCAGACATGTACTCCCTGCATGCTTTCGTGGTTGCGCCTCCGCTCGCCGCAGGTGGCGTCGCCGTCGCGTCCCCGGCTGGCCCGCCGCCGGCGAGCCTTACTTGTGTTTGGGTTTTGCTATGTTTGGCTCGCTTTCGGACGTGAAGGGGCGAATATGTGCTTACATATAAACACAGTATATCGAGGACAAGAAGAAAAGGGAGGATTCCATGAGTGGGTGAACTTTCGGCACGCCTGAATGCCTGATTCTTCCATGAGCGGAATGCATGCACGCAGCATGATCTGGTTGGTTCGTGCTCAAGGAATCCAAGGAAACAAAGGGCGCGAATGATTCAATTCCCTTTGCACCTGGTGCCCATGATGCATATGTATATCTCGGAGGAGTGGTTTCTGACTTTTTGCAGCACCAACTGAATACCTGATTCTTCAGCTCTAGCAATAAGTACACTGAAATACTAACACATGTGTAGTACTGAGCTTCGTATATGCACTGAATTTGCATCGCCAAGAATTCAGTAGCCTGCGATATGGTACTTCAAACGAAGGTAACAAGAGAAACAACACAGGATGAAGATCTATTTCTTAGTGCTCCAAAATCCAAATCCCAATAATCCGATCCGATCCTCATAGTGCGCATTAGAATCTTGAGCTCCTTCTTCAAAAAAAAAAATGATTCGATTCGTCCCCTGGAACTACCGTACTGCATTGTAGGCGTAGCCAATTGATCGATCGACAACAAAAAAAAAGGCAAAAAGAAAGAGGTGTCTCTATAACTTGTATAAGCAAAAACATGGTGCGCTAGCTAAGCAAGGTTTGGCAGCGGTTTCAACTGCCTTCCAGTGCACGGCCATCATGCATTGCATGGTCGGGGTCCGGGTGCTTTCTCTTTCCCGGATTCGGAGTTCCGGATGAGGACGGACGTGATCCATAGTGCTCCTGAACTCGGTACTCGTTAGGCAGCAGACATCAGAGAGAGAGAGAGAGAGAGAGAGAGAGAGAGAGATGCAGGGAAGCTAAGCTACCGCCTTTATTTCCCTTTATTTCCTTATCTTTAAAAAGCAAAGGGAAATAACAAAGCTGAAAGTGACTTGTAATAAGGTGATCCGTGATCATCACGGGGCTTACTTAATTAACTGATGATAATCCGCACTTAGTTACAAGAAGAACTAGTTGTAACTGTTCAGATTATGTGTAGATATATATAGAGGGAATAGTTCTACAAAAAAATATTTCACCTTCTGTTCATGTCAGTTGAGCAAAATAAATCCTAAGGGTTTTGGTAAAGCAATCAGAGACAGTCTATACAAACGTTTGGCCGGTTTCGCAACCTCGGAAACCTCCTCATTTATATGAGATCAGAAACAGGAAATGATCGTTGCAAGCAACAGGATGATTAGCTTGCAAATGTTTCTGACCTTTAATAGCTCTGTTCTGCACAACACACCTAATTACGTGCAGAAGCTAAAAGGACAGCATATTGCAGGTCACAAAGCCGACCATGCAAGGAAGCCAAAAAGCAAGTCAGATGAACAAATTGCTTCTCCGGATCCGATCCAGCTGAAATGCTTAATCTTCGCGCGTGTGCGAGCGCGATCGTCGTTCTCTTGGCTCGTGCTGCCGGTTAGCAAGGGTGTGGGCGCTGTGGGCGCGCGAGGTCAGAGGAAAGCCTACACGGCGGCGCCGTCGTCGTCCCTTCCGGCGCCGGCGACGTGCGTCTTGTTGTCGAGCGGGGCGGCGCTGGCCAGGAACGACGGCGAGGTGTGGCCGGCCATGACGACGAGCACCTTGGGCACCGCGTCCTCCCTGTCGAGCGGCGCCAGCTGCACGCGCACGGCCATGATCTGATCCTCGCCGCCGCGGCGGACCTCGTCGTCCTTGCGGCGGGAGCAGAGGAGCACGGCGAGCGCGACGGCGATGAGCGCCATCACCACGGCGAACCCGATGAACAGGTACGGCGTCGGCGTCGACCAGAACGGCGGCGGCTGGAAGTGCTGCTGCGCTTGCGCAGCCGCCGCGTAGCCCATCGCCGCCGGCTGCATCGACGACGACGCGCCGCCGCCGTCCTCCATCTCCATAGCAATTCTCGCCAGCCTCATCTTCAATTGATCTTTTTTTTTTTGTTTGCGGAAATCTTTGATGGATCTTGTGGCGATATGAATTATGATCGCGACCTGATCAAAACAAAAGGTTGGTGCTTTGCTTTGATGATGCAACTACCAGTGAGTGAGAGGATGAGGAGGAGTGCGAGGAGATGGGGGGTTTTATAGGAGGTGGTGGAAATGCATGGAGGTGGGCCCTCCCCCTGCTGCCAAACTGTGTGCCCCAGGTTTCTGTGTGTGTCAACCAGTGGTTAACTGGCATGATGATGGATTATGGATATAGATCATCTGGGGCTCATGGGTTTGGTATTTTTGATTTGGTTTGTGGTAGGGCAGGATGCTTGTGGTTTCTCCTTTCAATGGAGTGGGGAGCTGATTTATTTGCAGCTAGAGCATATAGCTAGAGTTGGTGGCTTGGTGGTGCTCGATTCTGTAGGGTTCGTACGAGATATTTGTATATATGTATATATATATGCAAATATGAGTATGTATGTTATATTGGAGTACTAGTAATTATTAGAGGATCAGCTCATGATCCAAAGGGATGATGTCTGATATTCTGACCGTATAGCTTTCCTATGACGCGATCGCTGACATGCAGCCTGTTTGCATGGATGCTGCAAAACGATGGGATATGTGAATACATGAACAAAGGTCGGTGAAGATGGATATAATATATAGCTTGATCACTGCAGAGTGGTAGGTGGTATTGAACATGATAAAATTAACATATTGCTATATCCTTCCCTTGATCAGAAGTAATTAACGTACATTATCTCGTACGACATCCCAATCTACTGTACGTAATGGATTCCATTCTCAGCTCGCAGCCAATGCGATTCAGACGTCGATCGATGGCGAGATGCACGAACGCCAAGTGCTGCAATATTTAATGCAACAAGTCAGTCAAGTCGCTCCAAACAATTCTTTCCACACGTAGGGATCAAGACTTACTACTGGAATTGAAGCAGTGTGCAATGGTCTCCGCGTCAGCCCCCAACACGCAGCTGGTCGTGTCGTCGATATGCCATACATGCAAAGCGCGCACTAGCTGTCTGTGTGTAGCTGTGTAGCTGCGCCATGGGCCCATGGCCCAGGCCAAAAACGGCACTGTGAAAAGGGATAAGAACGCACCGTTAAAGAAACATAATTAGCATATATGATACGAGACTTAACCCTGACGAGAGATCGTCAAGGAATATTAGGCCTAAGCAACACTAGAAAAGTGTTTGCTCAGGCGAGACTTCTCCTTTCGGTTCTACGTCTTCCAGAACTTAGCTGCCTCTGGCTTAACTACTTAAGAGGTTCGGTTAAGGGAAACATCGATATTAAAATTTGATCAGTTGGGGGCAAGAAACAAGAGGCAGAGAACTTCGGGAAATGGAAGCAAGAGTCTGCTGGCCATTGGTGACCAATGAAGCAAGTGTAGTCGAAATGAAATGGAAAAAGTCTATTTTTGGCCATCCAACTCTTGCCTCAGTTTGGTTTTGGCCATCGAACTCCAAAACCGGGTATCTTTGGCCACCCAACTATCAACACTGTTCAAATTTGGCCATCGGCTGTTTTGATGAGTGGTTTTAACTTTTTATTTACAATTTAGTCCTTAGATCTTAAATGATTATTACGAGCAAAAAGTAATAATCATTTAAGATATAAGGACTAAATTGTAAATAAAAAAGTCAAAACCACTCATCAAAACAGCCCGATGGCCAAATTTGAACGGTTTTGATAGTTGGATGGTCAAAGATACCTGGTTTTGGAGTTCGATGGCCAAAACCAAACTGAGGCAAGAGTTGGATGGCCAAAAATAAACTTTTTCCAAATCAAATTAGCTTGAATTAGCTAGTCATTAAGCTCCAAAGCAGCTTAGAGAGGAAAAAATAATAATTTCAGTCCTTCACTGGCTTTTTCTCCCTTCTCAAATTAACATTTAGTACCGTCGTTCAAAAGATAAAAATTTAGTACCAATCCATGTTACCATTCTGGGAAGTACCCTTGAACTAATCCACATTTTAGGGAAAAAAAAACTTCAGTTTCACACAAGTTCTAGAAGGACTTCAATGTTTTTTTTACAATTATTTTTGCAATTGAGGTTAAAGCTTGATCATTTTAGGAGTTCCTACCAAATATACCTTACAATTGCAGACATGAGCCAAATTATGCACATATTTGGTATGCTACAATTGTACTGCTACTATAGGGGTCACTTCTTGAACCTCAATGTTAATCCACATGTGAGAGGTGATTAAACTTAAGTTTAAATTCCCACGAAAGAAAAACACATCCAATAATAAATTATGACAAAATCTAGTAAACATTGATAATAACAGCCATCATAATGTTACTAATTGGAGACTCATTTTGAAGCTAGAGTTCAAAATAAAATTGAAATATGGAAGCTGTCTATCCAAGTCTGAGTTCTCGATTTAGTATGAGTATTTGTGTATTTCTATATTTTATTCCATGAAGAATTGGCACAGTTCATTTAGGAATAAGTGATGTGCGTTGACAATGAGGTGCCTATGGTGACCTAACTAATATCGCCTGTAGTGGGCTTCGGCCTTTATCTGCCTCCAAAAATCGATTTATGGAGGCGGACAACTTAAGACGACCGCCTCTGAAAATAGACAATTTCTGGAAGAGGTTGTATTAAAATATCAGTTAATCGATTTTTGGAGGTGGTCAGATGCAAACACTTCCTTAAATAAAAAGTGCCCAGCTCCGTTAATGCCTTGGATTAAAAAAGACAGACGGCTTTTGTGTCCGCCTCTAAAACCCATTTTTCGAGTGTCCTATGAAATGTTGTTTTTTTTAAGTAGTGATTCCACATTCACATCTAAAGCACATTACCAATACTCGTCGAATGTGACAAGCAAAAGGAAATTGAATCTGGATAGGAGAAACCTAGACTGCTGGGGGAAGCTGCGACATACGTCTAGCACAACATACAACTTGTCTCGGCGCCTGGCAAAGCTCTCTGTACACCGACAGACAAACAGACCTCTGGCTAGTTCATTGATCAATGCAAGGACAGGTCGAAGCTATACGTCCATGAACTAGTGGTGTGATATCTCTCTCTCTCGCCGCGCGCGCATATACACAGGGGCGAATCCAGCCCAAACATTGGGGACGGTGCGAGGGGAGGCTAAAGCCCCCCAGCCCCTCCTGTCTCTGCCCCTACTCTCACTCCATTGCGCTCGTCGTCGACGCCGCGTCCAAAGGAGGACTAGTCGTGCTCTCACGTCATTGCCCTCGCCATTGCGGCCACCGTTCAAAGGAGGACTAACCATCGTTAGGGCTGGGCACCAAATACCGAGAACCGAGAACCGAACCGAAAAAACCGAGAACCGAACCGAAAGAACCGATACCGAAAAATTCGGTTCGGTACTCGGTTCCTGTTTCTGTGGAACCGAACACCTCGGTTCGGTTCGGTTCGGTTCTCGGTTAACCGAGGGAACCGAACTCGGCAGCCCAACTAGGCAAATAAAGCAACTACAGCCCATTAGCCCAATAACAAAAAAAACCCTACCCCTCCTCTCTCCACACTCCAGCCGACCCTCCCTCCTCCAATCCCTTCTTCCCGGCGGCGCCGCACTCGGCTCTCCTCCCCTCGCGGAGCGCCACGGCGCGGGCCTCCCTCGACGACTGGCGCCGGCGCATCCGCCTCGGCCTCGGGCGAGCCGCACGCCGCCCTGATCCTGGCGCTGGGCCACATGCGGCTGCGGGAGCTGCTGGCCTGCGCGCGCGCGTGCCGCGGCCTCCGCGAGGCCGTCGCGTGGGACCCGCTCCTGTGGCGGCGCCTCGTCGTGGAGCCGCCGCTCAGCAACCGGATCACGGACGAGGCGCTCCTCGCGCTGGCGGACAGGGCGCGGGGGACGCTGCGCTCGCTCCACCTCCTCGGGTGCCCCCGCGTCTCCGACGCCGGCCTGCTCCGCGTCGTCCAGCGCAACCCCGGCGTCACCGAGGTACCGCGACGCCCGCCCCTCCCCGTGCATGAGGTGTCCTGGTTGGATTGTTCGTGGAGTCACGCGCGTGTGGTGCGCGGTTAGTGTTTGCTGGTATGCTTCCGCAGTCTGCACGGTTTCATTTAGGGGTCACTTTTTGGTTCGTGGAATGGATTAATCCTAGGAGTGGTTGTTATTTTCATCACGTTATTCCACGATTTGGATGATCCAAACGAATTTCCCCATTCGTCTTCGTTTCTTGGCTATCCTATGTTCTGGATTCAGTTATCTTTTACTGACAGCCGGAATGCTAGCCTCTCAGCACTTTGTAATGAACCATTAAGGAATGAGACTATTTTGTGAATCCAGGAACTTCGGTACTCCGGGTAAAACCGAATACCGAACCGAAAGTACCGAGTACCGAATTCCTCGGTTCTTGTTTCTGGTCGGTACCGATCGGTACCCATTTTCCAGGAACCGAACCCCCAGGAACCGATCGGTTCGGTTCGGTTCGGTTCGGGAAGTACCGAATGCCCAGTCCTAACCATCGTCGGGTCCTGCATCCTAGTCTGTGATTGTCGTGAAATGGCGGAAAAGGTCACCTGGTGCATCACTTGTATGTGATTCTCGTGGAATGGCGGAAGAGGTCACCTAAGGGTCCGACGAAAACGGATCGGACCGGGAGGGAAAGGGGTGTGGATCAGGTGGTCCTGTATAGTATTGGGCCCATATGGATAAAATTCGTAATTAATTATTGGTTTGCTTTGAGATTAGTGATTAGTGGAAGAAACTAAAAGAGGAGTACTGGAGCAGTTGTGTATAAGTATTAGCAATTTGCCTGCTGTACAGAGGAATTATTTGTGAAAAAAAAGAAAATAAATGTGGTATTTGCCTGCTGGACACAGGATAAGAGTTTACAAATCGTCTCCCCTTGTAGGATCGTATGTGGATGATGGATCACTCGTATACAAAAACATCGTCCAGGTGGTCGACAGCATCATTTTCATGAGTGCCACTGAGACAGTTGACACTGACCTACACTAGCTAGCTGACGCAAGCGGGGCACCAAATTAAAACTCGGTGCATAACATAGTGCAGTGTTTGCTTGCTTCATTGGTTGTGGTAGTGACGGCAATAATTCTTGTGCTTTTAATTTTTGCACATAGAGTATTGGCGCGGCAACTTGTGGTGCGCCACTGCGCCTGCGGTTCTTGACGAACCCAACTAACACCCGTCGTTTTCTGGTCCCGCTATATTCGGCCATCGATCGAGCGTATGCGGCGATCCTGCATCAGCTGGGGAACCATGGAGCTAAACAATTACACATGGAATTGTTACATATGAGATATATAACTACTTACTTGCCCATATATTCATGGCGACATTTTAATCCTCCTATGATTATGTGTAGGATGCGGAAAAAAGAATTTGGAAATAAGTTTCATCACAAGGAAAACTGGAGGTGTTGTTTAGCAATTCTAATAGAACGATCGACCTCGTATATATGCAGCTGACGTAGTCATGTAAGAGAGCATGCTGTATGCTCAGCGATGGAGATAGATAGCAGAATGATGGCATTGGGGAGTACCAGTCGGCTGGACCCGGGATGTTGGCCAGTGGCCGCCTTCTTCACTTTCCGGGCGATGGGTTGGAAATGGCACATTCCAAAACAACAGTACAGTGGGCCGCGCCAATGGTAGCTGCTGCATGCGGATATTGACGATCAGACGATGTAGCCTCTGAGGCTCTGACTGAGTCCCATCTCAGTTCTCGCTTATTATCATGAGCAACCATCCGTACGTCCTTTCCGATTTTAGGAACGATGAGGTAGCAGCAGCTAGTCCGTGACGATTTTTATCCTCTGTTTTTTGGTGGATGATTCTTCCATCCCCCCGTACTTGGTGTGGAGGATAACGAGGACGACGGTGAGGTCGAACGGCGACGACAGCCGACTCCGTGGTTTGTACGAGAACCGAAGCTGTTCCCAGAACCAAAGCACACAAAGCCCACGAAACAAACAAAATTAATTGGCCACAGTGTTGCAACACACACACACACACACACAGAGTCCGTTTGTGAAAATAAAACAAAGAAAGCCTGTTGGGCCATTACTCTGCTAGATTTAGGCCCGGTCGGTCGAAAGGACGGCCGGGGATAATGGGCCGGTTGTCCAGAGCTCCAGATGGATTCCATTCCCAACCCACCCAAAGTTTTTAGGAGGCAGGCGGACGAGAAGCATCAAGCACACGACGAAGCGAGAATGGAATCCGCCGGTATGTGTGTCACTCACAACTCACACACATACGTACCGGTCGTCGTCCACGCGGCCGGTGGCCGCCCGATGCTCTGCGCCAAATTTGAGGTCTACGGCGGCCGCATCCGTACGTGTAGACTTTGAAGTCTACGGCGGGGATCTCATCTTAACTGGTGATGGATCAGTCAGCAAGCTGGTAGGTAGCTAGACTTGTAGAGTAGTGTAGTTATCCTCTTATTATCCATATGCATATGCTCGCTGTCTTTCATCATCACAAAGGTAATAAGCATGTCGTATGAGCCTTATACATGTATATATACAAAACAAGCACAGCTCGATCGATGGCGAGGTTGGCACATCAGGAGGAGACGATAATGAGCATATGCCAACACAAATGAGTAGTATTGTTATCTCCATGAAAAAGGAGAGCCTTTGCAGTTGGTTTCTGATCGGTTTTAAAATATAGATCGTTTGACTCTTTTTCCCAACTTAGATCCTGTTTGGATTCCCTTCAACTAAAGTTTAGCATGCTAAAATTCTTTAGTATATTTTAGCAAACTAAACCATATGTTGCTAAATTTTAGCAGGTGGTGTTTGAATCATCTTGCTAAACTCTTCCAAATGACCATGCTGCCCTCCATTTAACCCAACCTCCACCATCCTTGTGCTGTGTTGACGTCCTTTTATTTATTTATTTATTTTGCCGCACTCTGCTACTACATACTTGTTGTATGTCTTTTTTTTCTTGCTAATAGTTGTACACTTCATGGTAAATATGATATGATAAAAAAAACTGCCGAATGGAAGGGAGTATGGAGAGGTGCGTCCAAGGGTGAGGGTGTTGGTTAATGGGAGGGTATTTTAGTCTTTGACTAGTTTTAGCAGGTTTTAGCACCTATGAGCTTGCTAAAGGCTAAAGGCTTTTTTAGGCTCTAACTAAACTTTAGCAAAGTTTTAGTCAAATGTGTTTGGATCCAAAGTTGCTAAACTTTAGCAACTAAATTTTAGTTGGAGGATCCAAACATAGCCTTAGTCTGGTACTCCCTCCGTCCCAGAAAACATGCAATTCTCGCTTCCCAATAAATTTCAGAATGTTAACTTTGACCAATTATAAATAAAAAATATAAAGACTTATCAGATAAAATATGTATCATTAGATTTATTTTTAAATTTAGTTTTTTAACAAATTTATTTAGAGCCATAAATATAAATATATTTTCTAGAAATTTAGTCAAACATGCATGTTTGACTAAACGTGCATGTTTTTTGGGACGGAGGGAGTAGATTTTAGTCAGGTTGGTCGAGCCGGGGATAGTGGGCCGGTGGCCCAGACTGATTCCATTCCCCACCCTGCCACCCAGTTTCAGCGAGGGAAGCCCACAACCCGAGAAAGGGAATCCAATCCGCCGGCTCGGCCGCGATCCGCTCGATGCTCTGCGGCAATTTTGCCGATCGACCACCACGCGTGGTCTCCGTTCGCGGATCGGAAGGCGCCGACGAGCTCTGAACTCGCCGGCGGCTCGAACGACGACCGCCTCGCTGCTTTAGTTTTGACGACTTTACGACGATGCAGTGCTGCGATCGGCTCGATCGTCTGGATAGGCCTGACCGGGAATATAATGCTGGCATGGAAGCCGGCCACGTACGGCATTGACACCGCATATCCGTACGTCTAGACTTTGAGGTCTACGGCAGCGATCTCATCGTGTCGTCCATTCAGCACAACTTGGTGATGGATCAGTCAGGAAGCCGGTAGACTGCAGGTAGAGTAGTAGGTACAGTTTTATCCTCTTATCCATGCATGCATGCTCGCTGTCTTTCAGAAGCCATGTGTGTCGTATAAGCCTTATCCATGCATGCATGTAATGATGTATACAACTGTACAAAGCAAGTACAACTTCATCTCGATGCATGGCGCCAAGTGCCGAGGTTGGCACATCGGGATGAGACCGATAATGAGCATATGCCAATTACAACACACGTCGATATGATCGGTGAATAGATCGATCTCCTTAGGCCTTTGGCCGGTCGGGTTAGTACGAAATTCCCCTCGAGATCTGGGGGTCGTCGTGGCTCTGGCCGGTGGCGACCAGAGACCAGAAGTACGCGACGCCGTGGAGTCCACGACCACGATGGCGAACCGGAACAGGACCATGATATATATATATAGACTTGATGACGCGGCATGTGTCAAGTGATTTGTTTGTTGGACTGTATGTGTGCTGTTTCGGTTCCTCTCTTATCCACGCATGCTGCATTCGGTCTTTCAAAGGACAAAGATCGAAGCATATATTCATATGCACAGCCTTATTCACGCATTTTTTTTAGTTTGGATTTGAAAGATTGCTAGCCCAAATGTTCCATGCAGCTAGCGTAGCCTTATCCACGCGCGCATCAGGTACTAGCCGCTAGGCGCTAGCGGGCCTCATCACTTATCTTCGTCAGTCATCAATAGCGCCGTCGTATCGTATCGTATGGCAGCGCATGCATCTCTGGTCATCTGGAGTCATCCATCGTCAAACACGTAATGCCAGCGGCGACTGAGGTCTGAGGACTTGACCGGGAGGGAGGCCGGGTCGTGCCGTGGTCGGCTGGACACACGGGTCGGTGCGTTGCATCATGAGCTCCGATACGATGATACGATCCCCGTGTCACCATCGGTCACACACGCGCTGCACGCACGAAAAAGAAGAATTGCAGACACAAAAACTCACGAACTAAAAAATACTGAACAAAGAAAACAAAAAAAAAATACATGAGGTTCTCTTGCCATGGATGCATGATTCAATGTCTGGAAAGTAGTTTTGATTGGATCTGTATAAAAGATCTAATGATTGTTGCTTTGCAATGGTTTGCTGTTGGTTGAATTACTCTGAAGATTTGATCATTTTTCGAAGTCTAAATACTCCAACAAATGAGTAGTATTCTTATCTCCATTAAAATGAGCCTATGAAATTGGTTTATAATGTTTTGTATAGATCATTTGACTTTTTTATCTCAATTTTGACCGCTCATCTTATTTAAAAAAGGTTGTGTAAATATAATTAAATTTAAGTCATTCTTAAAATTATTTTATTACCAAAGCAAACATAATAAAAAAAATGATATTTTGCATAATTTTTTAATTTTTTTAGATAAAGAAAAGAATACAACTTCTATAATTGTACACAGCCTAATGATTACAAGTTTTGACACCTTAGCTTTAGTCGTTGATAAAACGAGGGAACAAAAACCCGAAAGAGGAATTAAAATTGAGCCAATATATTATTAATGTTCCATGCTCGATTGACATGATCCAAAGCGACGATCTCTAGCATTAAGCTCGCCTTCAGGAACATCTCCTTCGTAACATCATCACGTTGGAGCTGGGACCAGAAACGCAGCCAATATGTTAGAGTATGCATAAATGATGAATATTTTGCATAGTTTTTTAGATAAGACAAGCGGTCAAACTTAGGGTGAAAAAAAAAATCAAAATGATCTACATATTGAAATGAAGGAATTAAATACAAAAAAAATGTCCGTTTTTGGAGGCAGCATGATGTGCAGGACTGACCTTTCTAGATATTTGAAGTGTTTTAAACTTCAGCAAATATTTGTGTGATCAAAAGTTGACTTTAACGAACAACGTTCATTTCGAAGGGGGGCTAGGGGGAAAATAAAAAGGAAATTTGAAACGAAACTGGAAGCGCCCTGGTACCGGCACGCGGCACCATTGTGCTCGATGGCCAAAAGGGATATGCTTTTCCAGTTTCTTGTGTGTTAAACATCGATTTCCCCGGGTGATGGAACGCGATGCCTGGAGACTGGAGCGACTGCTGCTACGTAGTACGTACGGTACGGTCGTCTCCGGCGACTGCTGCTTCGACGGAACGGGATAAGGCGACAGGCTTATTGTCCCTTCCTTATCCAAGGACCATCCATAGGCCTACCCTCCCTAGCCGAGCTAGCCAACCTCCGGCATCACCATCACCAAGGTGTCCTCGCCGTGTACGCCCGGCGGCCGCGCTGGCCCCTGGGGTACGTCCTGGGACGACACTCCAGGGACAAGAAGCACATAGTAAAGGGCAGGTTCCTATTCCATCCGTCGAGACTCGAGAGCCCCAGGGAACACGATCAGATCGAGTCAGAGACCCCATCCAATGGCCACGGTTACTCCTGTAGCGACTACTAGCTAGCGAGAGGCATCGATGCCCTACCATGGCCACCAGCTTTCGTCTCCACGGCTTTCTCACTGTCAGTGGAGCTAGAGTGAGTGACCGGCGAGTCTCCGACAATCTCGACGCGCGAGGCGATGGCTCCTCCTTTCCTTTCCCCTCCCTGTCCATTCCTTCCATTCCCTCTCCTGCTCACGCACGCCGCCGCTTTCCCGAGAGAGATTCCGTGTGGAGCATCAGAACAGCTTGAGCCCACTGCTGAGTGGTGAGTGCGAGCCTACGGCAACGGTTGGTCGTGCTTGGCTTGTGCGCGAGCTCCCTCCTGGACTGGATGGACTGAGGCGAATGGTCGCTAGCTCCCTCCACCGATGTCTTCAGCCTCAAGGTGTCCACTGTCCACAGCCATTACAAAAGGCAGTTAGTTATTCCTCCGGCTGGCTGGCAAGCTCTAGGTTCCAGTTCAGTTAGCAACACTGCTTGCTAAGAATGGCCAAGAGACGAAATCACGCGGAACCACCACGGGACCTGATCTGATTTTGCTGCGAATAATTTAAACCCCTACCGTGTCAGTGAGAATTTGCTTACAAACCACAGCAAGAACTCTGTGCCGTTGAGTCTTCTTTTCTTCTCCCTGTACTAGGATTCTCTCATGATGGTGGAAACACAAGTAAACAACCACGCGGTACATTGCATATAAAGAAAGGGGTTCCTAGTGGTTTTACTTTCAGGAACTTGAGCAACATTTTTTCCACCCAAAAAAAAAAAGGGAGGGGGGGGGGGGGGGGCTTTAATTTGCCACAATTGGGCTTGGCCGAACGAACCTCGATTGTTACAGAGTCAAGATCGCAATTTTACAGCCATGATTGCTAGGTTGGTGGTACGCAATGCTAGCTTTTCTGTCCGTAGGTGAGCTAGCATTTTTTCATGGGGGACAAATAAAAAAACAGCAGCTAGTACTTTCCAAGAGCACAAAAGCCATTCTTTCACGGTCTATTTGCAGCCAGAAATCGTCGCTGCTCCACAAAGTTTGCAGCCCCGGCTCTCCCCCGTCCAATGTCATCGGAAGCATCTGCAAAATTCTCTGTTGAAATAAAAGAGCTAGCCCCGAAAGGACGACGCAGCGGCTGTTTGAAACCAGACCTTGGAAATTTTGTCGCCAAGAACTTAACGGGGCCCCTGAAGACTGTTTGTGATTCCCAAGTTATGTTGGGATCGGAGCACCAAACATTCGGTGACTATAATTCACTCGCCAAATTCCATAAGCAAGGCTTCTGCTAATAGAAGTTGCTGGGAAGTTGATCCCATGGAAAACGCCAAGTGTGAACTAGTAAACCATTGCAAGTTGTTGTTAAATAGCATGTGCGCGGGAAAATTATTTATAGTTTAGCTTGTAAAGACGAAGAATTCCACGGGCAGGATGCTTCTGCGGATTTGGAAGCTTATGAGATAAGATGGAATTATTTACTCTTATGTTAAGTACTATCAACGGCGTATCTTGTGCAGTAACACATTGTGTATTCGGAAGTCGAGCATCACTTGCCACTTTGGCCAAAATTAAAATTGACTATTGTGGACCACATGATTCGCAAAATCATGCCATCTCATTCGTGTGAGCTTCACTGTTCTTCATACGTATTCAGAAGCTAGCGGACAAGATATCTTCTGTGCATGTCGTGCTTGTGCATGAGTAGCAGCAGAAGAGGAAAAGCACCAAGCATATGCTCATGCCAGTGGAAAGCTTTCTCTCTGGGACGCATTTTGGCAATCTCTTGCAGAACATTCGGATTCACCGGCCTGAACTTGTTTGGTAAAAAACTATGGATTGGTCTGTTAAAAAAATGCATACAGATTAGCCTGAGCAAATAACATATATGCTTCCACTAGTAAGTGCTATCCAATCAGTGTAACAAGACAGATGTTTTTTTTTTCAGCTCAGAAGGAGATATATGATTCCAAGCAACTGGCACAATGCATGGTACTTAGTTTTTTCCTCCACCAAACACTGGGTCCAATGAATTGTCAGACATCGATCGATCACAGCCTTGTTCTGATAATCAATCAAAAGTCTTATTTGCCATGAAGGAAAAGGAATGAAAGGGAAGGCTAATTCGCCCGGAGGATTTGATGCCCTACCCCCACAAGGAATTTCTTTTTTCACAGAGCATAGAATGAAAGGATGAGAGTTGGGAGACAAATTTGTGTGACCCGCATAATCTGCCGCAAAATTTGAATCCTACATGTAACATTTAGTTGTTGGCATTCAATTGCCTCATCATAAAAAAATCCAAGTCTGTGGCGACAGGATATCCATGTATTTTATAGCACAATCTTTTAGTTTTAGGCAACTTGCAAGTTGCAACACAAAATTTTCAAATTCGAAATTTGAAATTTGAAAAGAGTGATGAATCAAAGTTTCAGGAGATGTGGCCTAAACTACTGATCATTTTAGCCAATTATCTACTTGAGTCAGATTTGAACACTTATTTATCCGGTGGCAAGATTCAAAAGTATACCCTCAGAAGACAAAGCCCGGGTTACCAATGACCTACGAGAAATGAGTCACTGGTTTCTCGGGCATATTAGTTACTGTGAGAATGACATAACAAGCAGGTGACAGTGACACACCATTATTTCGAAATTTCTCGTGGTGGCAATATGAAGTTGCTTATAGACTATAGTAAAACTAAATATACCAAATATCTACCTTGGAAGAAACCAGATAATTAAGAATATTTCAGCACACCTGACGTACCATTTGTTATGTGCTCATTTTGCCAACTGGATGTGTTAGATACCAGCTATGTTTTCCTTCTTTTAATCTTTTTTTTTCTGAAAAGAGGAGTTGGATACCAGCCAGCTGTTTGCTTTCCTTTAAAAAAAATAGATGTGAACCGTTGATAATATGAGAATAAAAGGTGATATATCAGGTGGTGTGCACACTGCACCTGTTTTCAGTTTTAAAAGTTTTTTTTTTATATATGTAGAGCCTCTATATGTATGTAGCATTAAAATTAAGAATATTTTGGGCCAGCAATTCTCATAAAATACAAGGGACAAATAGTACCAAGGAACATTGATCTAGCCATCTAGGTAGCTTGGTATCAGTAGAGAATCATGATCTTCCAGCATAGCGTCTCCATCGATCGGTAGCATGGCAGAGGACAGGAAAGGACTGATCAAAAGCACGAAGTGACTCCTTGGCGCTTTTGCACAAGGTTGAAATCTAAAATGCCTCATATTAACTAATCAGCTCTATTTAAATTAATCTAGTTTAGAGTCTAGCTAGGACTAGGAGTGAGATTTGTGAAAAGATTTGAACTGTCCCATGCCATGCATACTGTACCGTGGAGCTTTCACTGCATAAACAGTTCGAAATCACGAGTGAGATTTGTGGAAGGATTTGAACTGTCGCATGCATAGTCAACTCGGCTTCACATGTATATCATGCTTCTTCATTTGAAATCTGAACACTGCACTTTCATAGAGTCCAAAACAAATCTGCTTTCGCATTGATGGAAAATCAAGAACTTGGGACGGAAAGCCACATGTAGCTCACGTATGGGCTGAATTATACCATCTTCGTTAGACTTTAGGAGACTAGAATTCGCATGTGATGTTCTGAAACATATGGCTATGTGTTACAGTGGCCGATGAGTGACTCTGTCAGTGAAGAGATACTGCAGGCGTCGTGTGCTTCAGTGTCAGTGCAGAAGAGTACTTTTGAAATTTGAATCGATGGAGGAAGCATTTAGACGATACTCTAGAAAAACTGCATCGACTTAGAAGAAGCAAGCGCAAACTCTCTTCACATGTCTATATATATCCACCAAATTTACATGCTACTAGGTAATAATCTAGAACAATCCCTCAATTATTCATTATGAGCTATCTAGCTAGAGATTTTAATTTACCATATCCTACTGAAACTGATCAGGATTCAGGAAAGCGAGAAGAAATTAACTTAGGAAAGAACTTGGAAGCCATGACACGACCGATTCGACCAAAACCAGGACACTGTACTCCATCTTCTTCTTCTTCGTTCATCTCAGACGCTCTGCTCTGCTCTGCTTGCACCTAATTCGTACGTGGTTATTAATTCATCGTCCTCGTCACGGGGCAGCGGTGGCCGGCGCCGGCGTCTGGTCGGGGGGGCAGTCGCAGACGCCGGACTGGTGGCGGTGGAAGTTGGCGATGAAGATGGCCGCCTTGTTGTCCACGTCCCTCTCCCCGACGTAGTACGGCCACCTCCCACCGTCCTCGTCGCTCGGCCATACTCTCACCCTCTTCTCGCCGGCGCCGTAGCCGCCGCCGTATCCTCCGTCCTCCGCCGCCGTCGTCCCCGACGAGAAGCACCCTCCCATTGATTGCTCTCCGGCTAGCTTGTCCTCTCTTAATTGGCTTCTTCCCTCGTCGTCGAGCTCCCGAGCTGAGAGGTGGCGCCGCCGCTGGTGGAGTGGTGGTGGTCGCTTGGCTTCCGATGGCCGGGGTGGGTTGGCGCCTACCTCAATTTATAGCGGTGGGCGAGGGGAGGGTGGCGAGCTGTGCAGCAACCAGCAAGCCGGGCAGGATCGCGAGGATTCCGAGCAAGTTGGCGGGCGGTTTGGACGGTGGGGATGGACCGACCGGGCCGTGGCGCGCACACATGACTACACGAGAGCACGAGGGGATCCTGCTGCAGCTGCAGAATTCCAACTGTTTTACGTGGAATTTCAGTGAAATTCCTGCGTTTTTTAGGAGAACGAACTTAGATTTAGGTGTTGTTCAAATGACGATTTCTGATGAATTCTGGGGGGTTTAATTTTTTTTAATGTTTGTTTGGTTGTGTGTCAGGCTAGGTTCACTGGGCTCACCACCAGGCGTTTCAATCTTTTTGACATGAGAAGCTACCGCTGCTGTGGAATCGTTTCCTAACTTGTGATTCATGGAGGGAAAGGGGAAGGCACGTAGCCTGGTCCTGACAGGCTTGGCTTAGCCACCACCACCACACGTAATTTTCATTTCACCCCTGTTGATAGTCTACTACACTACTACCAGTAACTTATATTTTATCTCCTTTGAGAGGCTTTGACTGTCCAACTGGCCACTCTGATGGCACTCAGTGACTAAAACTAATCCCTTGCGGCTGCAGCAAGCAGACTGAAATGTGACGCACTTAGCACACTGGACGGTTAAGATCTCTAACTGACAAATGGATTCGTCGTCAGAAAACTGAACTTCTCCAGTCGTTCCCAGGAGAACAAATCTAGCTGTCCAGCAATGAACGAATCCCGTTCACGGATAGGAATTGCCATGAATATATTACTGCCAGTCATCAGAGCAAAAGGCTCCAAGTTGAGCTTTCACAGCAGTGCCTTGTGCATCAGGCGCAACATTTCTCTGAATGTAACTTCTTCAGATAAGGGTAGTGAGGGAATGGAGGTAGGGGCTGTTCAGATAAGGAAGCTTACGGGGATAAGACAGCATCTCAGTGTCACTAATACGTTTAGTCACTTCAGGGCCATTTTTCTAAGCAGACTCTGGCCAGGATTTATCTACCTTTTTTACCTTATTATATAGGATGCATTGCACAGCTTCCTGTTTAAGAGAACCTCATCGTGATTTTCACGCAGTTCCATGATCTTGCATCCCTAATCAGAATTCCACAAAGACAATTTCTCAGGGGAGAAAAAGTAGCATTCACATTGCTCCAATAATCTACCATCTTCGGTGCCTAACAAGTCGGACTTCCACAAGTTTCTTTCCCCAAGATCATTGCTACTCCCTTCCCTTTAGCTATATGCGTATTGTATTGTACACGTATCTGCCTGTATGTAGTATAATTCAAGATTAGTGACTAATGAGGACCAGTCAAAAAGGGAGATTATGCCATGTTAAAGGGATTCTACCCTCAATATAGATCTCAGACGCACAGTTCAAGCTGTCCTGGGCTCCTGCCTACAGCTCCCACTATCCACAGCTGGGCTTGCCATGTTTAGAGGAGGGAAGCTGCAAAATGCAAGATCTCTCTTCACCTTTGTGCCACTAGCTCATTACTTAATTTAGTCCTTGCCGTACATGTAGTGCGCTCTTGCTGTAACCACGATATTGCGTCGATCATAAGAGCGAATTTTAGGCGGAATCCTAATGATGGGCAGAGGTTCAGAGCTGTTAGGCGAGAGCTATGAATTTTGATGTAAAGATATGTTTGCGTCCTAATCTCTGATAAACTAACAGGATTCTTCTTGCAGTAAAGCTGCATCAGTTTTTTCTATGGATTTATGTGTCTCTCAGTTTCTTTTATGTATGCTTTGTGTCCAAATGGCATTGGAAGATGTTGCCAGAGATGAATCTTGGCACAGGAGGGTAGATGGCTTCCAAAGGAAGATGGCAATGGCCAATGGTAGAGAAAAAGAAGAGGATTAAGATATCCTCATCTTTGCAGCTGAGATTTTCATATGCCAAAGTGTTTGCCCCTTTTAATCAGGCTAGTATTAATTTATGACCTATTTCCTTTTCCTATGAGCTAACCAAATGAAGAATAATAGAATCCGACAAATGATAACTACTTAGAGAACCTAGAAAGCACTGATATCTCTCTATTTAATTAGATGTGCAGTTTTGCGAGAAATACATTGTGCAAAAGATAGTGACCTGATCGATAAGGTGGATTATGATCAACTTCCTAATTTAGTAAGCTTTGATCTACTTGACGATTTCCTCTGATACGATCTGTCGTTATTGCATTAGTGTAATCGTTGAAATGCAATCTAGCTAAATAGAAGATGTATAATATCTAGGCAGGACACAGAGATTTCAAATGTCGTAAATCTCAAATTCTCAATATGCAAAATAAGTCATTTTTTCAAGTAATTGCATCACCATTTTGTCATCAACCCTATATATAGTTCCAGCACAGGTACTGTACAGTTGACATGATTTTGACACAGGTTGAATAGATCCTCACCTCAGCCCATATTACTGCAAGAACATCACCTCTGCAAAAATTGATGTGTTGCTCAGTGAGCCTTTTCCAGCTGGCCAATTACCATAAGAGCTTCACTTCTACTGCTCTTGTAAAGCCTCATCTCTTTTCCGCTTTATCCCCTTCTAATCATGACAGCTTCTTTACACCAAGTTTAACCTTGGGGCAGTATAGGGCCTAATATATTCCCGTGTGTAGAGTTCGAACCGTTTTTGGTCTTTTCTGTTCTGCTTTCTGTAAAGGTTGCATGAATTGATTCTGCTCAAATCCTGTTATAGGTTTACAGCCATCGACATACTAGTGCGGGAACCAAGAACTACGGCTGGAATTCGACGATGTGAATCCATAACCACTGGAATGCAGATTTCAGGCGACGTTGTCAAGGATTTTCAGCGCGGGTTTTCCCTGATACACTGCACGAATTGATTGATCCTTAGAGTATTCTCAAACAATTGGGGGTGTAAAATGTAGTGTTCAGACTCTCATTTTGTTGCAAGTTGATGACGAAGGATATTATGATCATTCACGATTCATCTACCACCCGGAACTTCAGTGTTTCAGTTTCAGGCAGGCATCTTCTGATCTTTTGCCATCAGCTTCTTCCAAGCCAGATGCTAGCTAGAAAGCTGCAGCAACATGCTACAATTAGCCCCAGTATTTGCAGTGTGCCTCTCATAGTACATGCACATTTCGACTGATAGGCAATGAACATAACTTTGTGAAGCCAGATAAAATTAACAGTACAACTCTTGTCAGAATTCTCTATTCTATTGAACAGAAATGGTTTAGAAGCATCACGATATATGATTACAAAGATTATCCTTTACTGATTGCAGCAGAGATTCTTCTCACGTCTCCGCAGGTAAACAACATGGTTTCCGTTGCCAGATAAGACAAATCGATACAAATTTGTGCCCCATTTATTTGCGTCCATGAGGAGCTTCATAATTACTGCCAGCATTCGCTGCTGCTCGCCCAGATCCATAGGCTGGAGGCTGTGCAGCCAACCCATAGGGAGAGGAACCCTGTCCAGAAGGGAAGGCAGATGTTGCCTGTGCTAGACCATAGGATGACGGTAGCTGTGTGTGTCCATACGCAGTTGGTGCCTGTGTTTGTCCATATGATGGTAGCGCCTGAGCTGAACCATAGGGGTGCACTGCTGCTGAACCGTAGGATGATGGGAGAGAACCTGACCCAGACGCATAAGATGGTGGTATCTGTACGGATCCGTAAGTGGATGAAGATTGTACCCATGCATATGGAGCCGGCTTTGCCTGATTGGATCCATACGAACCACCACTGATCCCATGAGTCGCAGTAGCTGCTGCATGTCCTCCAATGGCAGGGGCCTTTGAAGCATCATACCCAGCACTCTTCAAAGAGTCAAAACCAGAGGCAACCCTCGATACATCATGGGTTGCAGATTTTGAAGAACTGAAACTGGCAACACGAGAAGCATCATATGCATGGCCTCTTGAAGGATCAAATCCAGAATGAAGACCAGTCCCAGCTGGGCTTCCACTTAGTGGGTCTGCCAGACCAGTAGGAGTTGTCCTTGCCTGAATTAACATCAAAATTATAATGCTACCACAAAAATAAACGATAAATCCAAGACGAGTTACAATGAGATGACGATAGAAATCATATTAGAAGTGCTGGAAATGGCAGAGTAATCCATTAACTGGCCCTATTTTTACAGTTAGATAAGCATCCATTAACTTCATGCCAGAAAAGAAAAAAAAAGACATCAAGAGACAAACTTCAAGTAACCAAATATATAGTTCAGCATCCATAGTTCTTCTGTACTAGCGATGAGAAACTCTCCCTTGGGCTCACGACACTCAAGGTGAAAACTGAAAACACGGGCATCCAGACCGTTGATTCATACTACTACAGAACATAACATCCACACCAAAAAAATCTTGACATGGTGGGCATGTAGCATCATCAAAATAACTGGGATTTTTTTAGAACTACATGCCATATTTCGTCTCTCAAGATTTTCAAACAAAAGAAGACCAGTTTATGACAACAGTGGGCTACACAGTTCGAAAACATGACCTTAGAGCATAGTTCAGAACACAGATTCCCAACAAGAGGTGCTAGTTCTATCAAACTTCCCACTAAAGAAACAATTCTTTCAACTTATTGGAAATCCAACCAAATGTAATACATGCAAAGCAAGATGGCCATATTATGTAAATTTTGGTGACTTAACAAAATATAACAGCTGGAAATTGCCAGCATCTTTTTCATATAGGAGTCATCTAATCAGAGCAATATAACCACATGCCAGGAAGATGAAAGAGGTTTTTAATGTATCAGTAGGTCTCCTGGAAGACATACTGATTAGGCATTATTAAACGGTGATGCCACAGCCGGAGGCACTGGCGGCAGCAACCAGCAGCCAGAAGGATGCCCAGGAGATGGCTCGAGAGGGTTTAGTATTTAAAATGAATGCCTGAATGGGGAATGGGGTGGGAAGAGTAGACAAACAGTGAATAAGACATCAACCTCCGACAAGGCGGGGCTCATGTGTTTGTATTGTTAGAGACCAAGGAAGATCAACGAGTGGTTGGGCAGCTAAGCGGAGAATAATCCCTCTTCAATTTACGACATGAAGTGTTGATGTCAAGTTGTCAACGCCTTAACTTCAATTTAAGCATGCACCATGATACTAAATCCACTAAAGGTAACAACTAATTATGAAAGAGGATCCTTATAAGAAAGGGTTTTTCAAACTGCCGAAAAAAAGAGTAAAAGCAGCCTCATCGCGACATTTCCTTACAATCACAACAATAAAACATATTGAAGATAACAAAACAATTAACTGGCTACAATGGCAATCAGCATCCCTCAATTCCTGCTAGTCAAAGCTACCTCTAGAATGTTGTGAGAACCAAAGATGCTCACCTGTGCTCTGCCATAGCTACCATCATAAGCAATTTGTCCAACAGAAAGATGGCTAGATGTACCGTCATCCTTTTGACTACCAATGGTATTGTAGAAAACACCTGCAGATATATTGTTTAATGGTTAAATACATGCATGCAATTGAAATTATAGTTCCCAGGTAGTAACGGATATAATTGATAAACGACAAAACTCCATACCACTTTTGTCAATACTAGCTGCATTCCTCAGCTCAGCACGGAGCTTTTCCAGCTCAGTAACCATGGAGTTCATAATTCCTCTTCATTGCCTGCAACGACTCAGAGTGATCTACCCTGAGTTTCCTTTCATACTCATACGTAGACCTGAAATACATGTCGTGCATGCAAAGATATGGTCAATCGCATATTGAGCAACATACATAATATTGAAGAATAAACGCAGCACCGCCATGGACCTGAGGTGTTCATATTCTTGTCTTGCAGCATCCCGTTCAGCAACGAGCGCCGGAAGCTGCTGCGCCTCGCCAAGGTTCCTCTGCAGGTCCTTACTCAGCTTCTGAACGTTCGCCATCATGTTCTGCCTCACCGCCACAAGGTTTCTGCGCCTCAGCATGCACCTGCTGCAGCTCCGCCTTCACCGACTCGCAGGCCTTCAGCTCGGCCTCCATCTTCCCAACCTTGTCGAGCAACCCCCTCATCTCCTGCTCCTCGGCAGCCTTCGCGGCCTCCCCTTGCGCCTGAAGCCTCTGCAATTCCTGCTGCGCCGCCGCCCAGCTCCTTCCTCAGCGACGTGTGGCTCACGGCGAGCCGGTCGTTCTCCACCGCCAGCTTCTGCATCTCCACCCGCTGCGCAGTGAGCTTCTGCTCCAGGACCTCCGGCGGCGGCGGCCGCAGCATGTCATAGGGGAACGGCCCGGGCCCGGGTCCGTGCCCGTGCCCCGGCGGCGGCAGGTGCATCCCCGGCCCGTACGGGTCATGGAGGACCTCCCGGTGCATCATCCCATGCGCCGTGGGAACTGGACCCTGGCCGGGCCGCGGAGCGCCCGGTGATGGTAAGCGGGCATGCCGGCGGCGGCAGGCTTGACGCGGGGCATAGGGTTCGGCTGAGTCCCCAAATCGTCTGCGAAATCGATTCCGTCCAACAACCACCTACCTAGGGCACCGCCGATTCTCCTGCGGCGTCAACTAGGGGTTGAAATTGAAACTCGCGCGGATGGAGACGACGAACCTAATCGAACCATGGATTGACGAAAGAGTTGGATTTGATTGAGAACGAACGAAACAACGCATCCGAGAAAATCAGGGTTACTCACGAGCAAAATGAGGAAGGGTACGAAGAAGGAATGGACCAACGCCGGATGGGGTGTCGCCGTGTCGACACCACGGCGGTGCAGTGTACCCGTCGGTGCGGCGAGGAGGATGAGGAGGGCAGCGTCCCGGCGCGAGGAGACTTTGCTGTTCTCGTCGCCGGCGGTGAGGCCAGCTAATTCGGGGATAAATCAGAGAAATTATTTGATTTTGGGCCAAGTTCATCTGTTTTTACCAACATAGCATACTCCATTTATTTTTTGGCTTTTCTAGAGACATAGGTTTATTATGTATATGGCAACATGGAAATTAACCTCTCCATGAAAATTATGTTGTATAGATAAAGTTTACTCCCCTCAAGCATAGCCAAAGTTTAGATAACCTCCTAAACTATGCTTTTGTTCAGTTTACCCCCATAAACTATGTCATTTAGTTTAATTTACACCTTCATACATTTTATCTTTTTTTTCTCGATGCACAAGTGGAGTCTTAAGCTAAAATTTTGCAAGACAATACTTAGGCATCATAACACATGCTAGAAAAAATAGGTCATAATTTTTTTTATTATTTTTATAAGGTACGATATTTTATAATAAATTAATGTTTAGGATACAAAGTTATACAAAAATCATTAAAACAATCACAATATAATTTCTTGCCATGCATTATGTTGTCCCTACCATCCTGTAAAATTTTGGATAAAAATTCAACTTATGTATGGAGAAATCAAAATACAAATTGTATTAGGGGGTAAAATGAACCAAATCACATAGTTTAAAGGGTTAATTAAACTAAAAAAATTGCTCCGGAGGTTATTTAAACTTTTGCTATGCAAGTTTGGACATTTTCCCTAAAAATCTATTTATCTAATAAAGCTAAACAATGTTCGTCCAAAAACTAAAGCTAAAACAATTGTATTGGGCACGAGAGAAGTAGAATATAGTGTTGATTTAATACATCAATTCCAAATTAGATACTTTGAATTTCTTTTTCGAAGTCTAATTTATGTAGTTTCAGATAAAAACTGAAACTTCGAGCAACTTAAAAGATTGAAAAACATTCTCCGCCTTAGAGATGGCAATGGGCCGGGTGAAGTGTCTGGCCACCCAAACTTGAAACCCGAACTAAAAACTCAAAACCAATCCGAACACTGTTTCGGGTGAAAATCCATCCTAAAACCGAGACCGCGGATATCGGAAACCCGATTGGCTACTCGAACACCGCTTTGTATGACGATATATTATGGCCAGTCTCAGTGGGGGTTCATGGGCATTAATAGGATGCCATATAGGCAATTTTGCTGACTTGACAATGTATTTATGAAGAAAGAGAAAGAAACAAGTGTCGTGACGATGAAACGCTTCCTCCCCAGTTACCAAAACCTCGGTAACTGGACGACACCCCACCTAGGTTGTCCGCACTCGTGGTACTCTATTTCCGTCCCTAAAAAGAATTTCCTATCCTAATCATCGAGATTCCATACTCCATTCCAACCTCTCCCGCTCTCGTGGTACTCTATATCTCATACCCTATCAAACTAACTTAATATTTTTTTCTTTTTTCTCTCTCCTTCTATTTTCTTTTCTATTTCCCCTTCTCGTTCAATCCGCTCGCGCAAGATCGGTTCATCCGCTCACGCTGCCTGCATCCCTGCCTTGCTCTCTCTCGCCTGCATCCTACCTTGCTCTCTCTCGCCTGTCTCCTGCCGTCGAAGTGGAGCGCCGCCCCCTGCCTGCTCCCTCTGCCGGTGGGTGCAGAGGAGCGCTCGGGACGCCACGACGATGAGGGCCCAGCTCCGCCCTTGTGCGGTGGAGGAGGAGCAGGAGCAGCAGGCGGAGCGGCACGCGTGGAGGCAGGCAGAGCAGCACGGGCCTCTCTCCTCCAGCGTCTGGGCCTCGATCCGAGCGGCGGTGGCTCGATCCGGCGGAGGAGCAGGGATTCCCCGCGGCGGCGCCTCTGTTATATCTACATGTGTCTGTGTGTAGATCTAGACTAGGAAATGCTTGATCTATGTGTATGTGCATGTGTATGTGACTGTGTATATGTGTGTGTGTCCGTGTGAAACCCTAGGTCTAGGAATGGAGAAGGATAAAGGGTTAGATCTGTACCATCGCGAGTAGAGGAGTTGGATGGCTCTGTTGATGCCATAGCGGGTTCGTTGGTGGAGTTCTGCACACGGGCAGCGACGGTCGGAGTAGAGGTTGCAGTAGCCCTGCGCAGTAGATCCCGACGTCCTTCAGGGCGCCACGGCTTTTGGCCGGGAACGGCGATGAAGGGAGTGGTGGAGCTTCCCGCCGCCGTAGCGCTAACCCTCTATATCGGTCTAGGGTTTGAGTGTAGGTGGGGAGAGTACTCGGTTCAACCTCGTGTTTAGAGCCGTGGCCCCCACCCCTCTCTATATAGCGCTGGCGACAGGGGCCACCAACCATTAGGGTTGGGCGCCCCCGATCAGGGCGCAGATCAAGGCCCAAAGGCCTTTGGGCCTTTTGGGGCTGAGGAGATCAACCTAACAATCTCCCCCTTGATCTCACTCTTTATCTTATTTTCTTTTCCAGTATATCTTTCATCTCATCTTAGATTTATGTACAGAGCTTATCTCATCGTCACGATTCTTTATCGATAGAATTAATAGCCACCGTACACGCCTCTAGTCAGAAACGAATTCTTATATCTTATCGGGCCTTCTAATCCAGGAATCATAGGCTTTCCCTTAAACCCATACCGGCTAAGTGTTCCTTGAACACATTGGGTGGTAGGCCTTTCGGTTAGCGGATCCGCAAGCATATTCTTCGATCTCATATGCTCGAGACTTATGGTGTGATCCTGGATTCTATCTTTTATCGAATAAAATCTTACTTGTATCGGCTTGGTAGCCGTACTTCTTTTGTTGTTGTGGGCATAGAATACTGCAGGCTGGTTATCGCAGTACATCTTTAATGGTCTTTCTATGCTATCCACAATTCGTAAATCGGGTACGAATTTCTTTAGCCATGTCTACCTGCATCGAGGCCTCATAACATGCTATGAACTCAGCATACATCGTTGATGATGCTGTAACTGGTTGCTTTGAGCTTCTCCATGAAATAGCTCCTTCAGCAAGCATGAAGATGTAACCTGTCGTGGATTTCTGTCATCTTCATCTCCAGCATAATCTGCATCTGCATACCCTTTAATCTCTAGGAAATCAGATCTTCTGTAAGTCAGCATGAGACCTTTCGTGCCTTGCACATAACGGAAAGCTTTCTTCACCAGTTTCCAATGTTCTATTCCTGGTTCTTCTTGATATCTGCTTAGCACGTTTGTGACAAAGGCTAAGTCAGGGCGAGTGCACGTTTGTGCATAAGACAAGCTCCCAAGAGCCGAAGAATACGGTACCGCTTTCATCTGTTGTCTTTCATATTCATTCTGGGGACATTGGAATTTCCCAAATCTATCACCCTTGACTATCGGAGCAGGAGTAGGATTACTTTTCTGCATATTATATCTCTCTAAAATCTTTTCTAGGTATGTCTTCTGTGACAATCCTAGAACCCATTTGTTCTGTCTCGATGAATCTCAATTCCTAAAACAAAGGAAGCCTCACCGAGATCTTTCATGTCAAAGTTAGAGGACAAGAATTTCTTTGTTTCTAGTAATAGACTAATATCACTACTTGCCAGTAGGATATCGTCCACATACAGTACAAGGAAAATGTATTTCCCTTTCTTGAACTTTGCGAATACGCAATTGTCCTCAATATTCTCTTTAAACCCAAATTTCTTTATCGTTTCGTTAAACTTCAAATACCATTGTCTTGAGGATTGCCTCAATCCATAGATGGATTTCTTAAGATGACATCCCATGTGTTCTTTTCCTTTCACAGCAAAACCTTTAGGTTGTGCCATGTAAATATTTTCTTCTAGATCCCCCATTTAGGAATGCCGTCTTTACATCCATTTGATGTAGTTCTAGATTATAATGCGCGACTAGAGCCATTATAATTCTAAACGAATCTTTACAAGAGACTGGTGAAAACGTCTCATTGTAGTCTATACCTTCCTTTTGTGTATATCCTTTAGCCACGAGTCGAGCTTTATATCTTTCTATATTCCCTTTGGAGTCACGTTTAGTCTTGTAGACCCATTTACAGCCTACTGTTTTGGCTCCTTCAGGAATCTCTACTAAGTCCCAAACTCCATTGGAACTCATCGATTGCATTTCATCTTCCATGGCCTTAGCCACTTCGATGATTGCTCACTTCTCATGGCAGCTTCGAATGTGGTGGGATCATCCTCCATCCAAAACTCTTCTATTTCATACACTTCATAATCGTCTGGGATAGCTGTCCTTCTCACTCTTTGAGACCTTCTAGGAGCCTCATCATTGGTATGTTTTCTATTGGAGGCTGATGCTGCTCCCCCTGATCTGCGGCGATATTTTCTATAGGATCCTGAATGACAGGTTCCATATTTTCATTCTGTATTGCCACAGGAGGGAACAACTCAGGGACTGACACTGAGGGTGCAGCCACAGTAGGTAGTGAGAAAAATGGCTCCTGGATCATCGGAGTGGGTGCACACACCCGCTTCTCCTCAAGATTAATCTTTTCGAACTAACCGTGCTCCCCCGAATCATTTCTTCTTCTAGGAAGGCAGCATGTCTTGTTTCCACAAACTTTGTGAATCTATCTGGACAGTAGAAACGATATCTTTTGACTTCTCTGTGTAGCCATAACAATGGCAACTCACTGTCTTAGGGTCTAGTTTTCCAATGGTTGGGTTAAATATCTTTGCTTCAGCAGGACTCCCCCACACCCTTAGGTGATTCAATGAGGGTGTTCTGTCTGTCCACAGTTCATATGGTGTTTAGACACCGCTTTACTGGGAACTCTGTTGAGAATGTAGATGGCGGTTTTCAAGGCCTCCATCCATAGACTCTCTGGCAGGGTGGAATAGCCTATCATGCTTCGTACCATATCCATCAAGGTACGATTTCTTCTTTCAGCTACTCCATTCTGTTGATGGGTCGCCCGGCATTGAATACTGGGCAACAATTCCTTGTTCCTGTAGGAACTTGCAAAGGGTCCTGGAACTTGTCCATATGGGGTATGCCGACCATAGTATTCCCCTCCACGGTCGGATCGTACTATCTTAATCTTTAAATTGTGTTGATTCTCAACTTCAGCCTTGAATATTTTAAATTTATCCAACGCTTCTGATTTTTCTTTAATCGGGTAAATATAACCATAATGGGAATAATCATCTGTAAAAGTTATGACAAATCATAACCGTCTATACTCGTAACTGGAACGGACCGCAGATATCTGTGTGAATTATTTCTAAGATGCCTGCGCCTGTGTTCCGCATTTTTTTCTGGTTATCCTTTACTATTTTTGCTTTTTATGCATTCAATGCATTTATCAAGTCTGAGAACTCAAGAGGTGGAAGAATTTCATTCTTAACCAGCCTTTCTATTCTCCCCCTCGAATGTGGCCTAAACGACAGTGCCATAATTTCGATGATATTACTTTGAGCTCTCTTTCTTTTCTATTGGTGGGTATGGATTCTTTTGCATTCACATCACAAACGGTATTCACACATTCACGTAGTGATAATAAATATAAATCATTCTTTCTGTAAGCAATAGAAACAATAGAATCGTTGTAGTCTATTACACACTTGCATTTCCAAAACGGCATTCAAATCCATCAATATCAAGTTTTGAAACACTAATCAAATTCCTTTTAACAGAAGGAACATAGAAAACATCTCTGAGGAGCAACTCAAATCCTGTGTCAAGCACCAAGAGAAGGTCTCCCACCGCCTCCACTTCGGCTTCCACTCCATTCGCGACTTTAATCTTTCTTTCTCTTCTTTGAGTTGTTCGCGTTTGGATGAATCTCTGTAAATAATTTGCAACATGAATTGTTGCTCCAGAGTCAATCCACCAAGTAGATTTCGCATAATCTATATACAGAGATTCATTTACAAATGAAATAATGTTCTCACCATTCTTCTCACACAGCATCTTGTAGTAGTCTGGACAATCTTTCTTGTAATGTCCCTTCTTCTTGCAGTAGAGACACTGATCTTTGTCCACAGTGCATTGCCCAAGCTTGGGCTGATGCTGCTGGAACTGCTGGGGATTCTGTGGAGCCTTAGACTTGGAGGATTCACCCTTGATGAAGTGACCCTTTTTCTTTTGGTTGTGCACATAGTTCACAGAGCCACCATGTGCAATCTTAAGTCTTTCCTCCTCTTGGGCAAGCATCGCCGTTGTCTTCTCTATGTCCCATTGCTCAGGACTCAAGTTATAACCAACTACAAAGTTCTCAAACTCTGCAGGAAGTGATTTGAAGATCAAATAAACAATGTGACCCTCATTGAACTCTAAGTTCATCGGTTTAAGTTTGTTGTTGATATTTATCAAATTGTGGATGAACTCTCTAAGTCCACCTCCTCTGTATTTTACACCAACCAGCTTCTCAAGCAACTGATGAGCATAAATCTTGGAAGAACCAGTATACTGATTCTTGATCTTTTCTAGATATTCAACAACATTCTTACAATCTGTGATTGCCCCCAAAATGGTAGGCTCTACGGTGTTCTCCACCACTGCTACACATTTCTTGTTAGCAGGTTTCCATTTGATCATGACAACGTCATAACTCTCTTTGGATGCTTTGTAAACATCCTCTGCTTGCTGCCAAGCAGTATCTGTCATATCATCCCCTCTGACTGGCGCCTGAGGCTCTACAGGCACTGGGTGTGTGAGAATCCAGTCCAATTCTTGCATGGTGAAGAAGAGGTTCAGCTTCTTGTACCACTCATTATAATTATCTCCCCTCAGAGTTGCGATATCTCTGATGGCAACTCCAGCTGAAATCAATTATAAGGAAGTGAGAACAATATATGAGAATAAATCTGAATATGACTATATGTTTTATCATCAACTTTGGTCAGAAAATAAAACATATAGTGACCTTTTACATTAAAACTTAATCACCTTTGGGCAGAAAAAGTAATAATGCATGAAATAAACATATCTATGAAATCATAATATCATTATTCTCAACTTTGGTCAGAAAATAATAATATCACAATTATTCTGAAATTTAATCTATGACTTGAGAAATTAAATCATCCCTTTGGTTCAAATTCAAATCACAAGTCAAAATAATCATCTATGCAGCGGAATCTATAATATTATTCTATTCAGAAGCAAAAATTCTGTAATCTATTCTCTAAACATTTATCCCTTTGGTTCAAAATGAATAGAGATTCAAATTCTGTGCAAATTCATATTCAAATTCAAATAAATAGCTTCTGAAATGAATAAAACAAATAGAAAAAAAAAGAAAAAAAATATGCTATTCAGGCCGCCCATACAGCCCAAATCGCGCGCGCGGCACACGGCCCATCTGCGCGCTCACGCGGCCCAGCTCTCTGCTCGGCCCCCAGCGCGCGCTCGTCTATCGCGGCTCGGCTCCCATCGTTCGGCTCGGCTCGCTCGTTCGGCTCGGCTCGCGGTCTACGGCTCGGCTCGCGCATCGCTCGGCACGGCTCACGCTCGCTCGGCTCGCAGGCCGCAGCCTGGGCCCTGGGGCCGCGGATTTCGGGCCCCAGCGCCGGTGCGCGGGTACGTCGACCCGCCCTCGATCTCAGCCGTCCGCGCGATCCAACGGGCACCGCGTCGATTTCGCGGGGTATAAAAGGGGGCCCGATGAACAGCGCGCAAACCCTAACCTAGGTCAGTCTATTCTTCTCCCCCGCGTGCGCAGCGAGCTCTTCCCTCGAGCGCCGCCGCGTCGACGTGCTTCCTCTTCCGCCACCGCGCCATGGATCTTCCATGGCCGGGGCTTCTTTTCTCCTCTTCTTTCCCCACGCTCTCTGCTCCCGTTCCCCGACGGTCGTCAAGGCATGGCGCCGCCGCGGGACCCTTCGCCGGCCGTGCGCGCTCATCTAACGGTGAACGCGCCGTCGTCGAGCGGTTCGGGTGGTGGGTGTCTTTGCGCGCTAGCGCAACCGGCGTCCGGTGGCGAGGCGCATCTTCTTGCGCGCTCAGAAGCCGGCGTCCCCCGCGTGAAGCGCATCTGTAAGTTCTCTTTTTTTTTTTTGAGCATGTTTGCCGGATCTGTGTGTGGGGATTCGAGATCTGTGGTGTGGAGTTGTGGATCTGGGGTTTGGATCTAGGTTTTCTGATGCGGGTCTGTGTTAGGGTTTCGGGATTCGATCTGTTGTTCTCGATTTCTTTCAAATCCTTTCTCTTTTCTCTAGATCTACACTGGATCTAAACTTCTAGTAGGCGACTGATACCAATGTTATATCTACATGTGTCTGTGTGTAGATCTAGAACTAGGAAATGCTTGATCTATGTGTATGTGCATGTGTATGTGACTGTGTATATGTGTGTGTGTCCGTGTGAAACCCTAGGTCTAGGAATGGAGAAGGATAAAGGTTAGATCTGTACCATCGCGAGTAGAGGAGTTGGATGGCTCTGTTTGATGCCATAGCGGGTTTCGTTGGTGGAGTTCTGCCACGGGCAACGACGGTCGGAGTAGAGGTTGCAGTAGCCCTGCGCAGTAGATCCCGACGTCCTTCAGGGCGCCACCGGCTGTTGGCCGGAACGGCGATGAAGGGAGTGGTGGGCTTCCCGCCGCCGTAGCGCTAACCCTCTAGATCGTCTAGGGTTTCTGAGTGTAGGGTGGGGAGAGTACTCGGTTCAACCTCGTGTTTAGAGCCGTGGCCCCACCCCTGCTCTATATAGCGCTGGCGACAGGGGCCCACCAACCATTTAGGGTTGGGCGCCCCCGATCAGGGCGCAGATCCAGGCCCAAAGGCCTTTGGGCCTTTTGGGCTGAGGAGATCAACCTAACAGCCTCGATTCCCCGTGGAGCAGGAGCAGGGCTTGGTGGTGCGCAGGGGAGGAGGAGGACCTCCACGACGGATCTGCCGTCTCCTCTTTCAGCATGAACGGCACTCGTCGTCGTCCTCCTCCTCTCGCTTTGGATTTAACGCTTCCAATCGGCCTGTTCTTCTTCGATTTGCTCTGCTTCGGTCCCCTCCTCTCCCTCCTCTGCTCTCCGAGCTCCGCCGGCGAGCAGCTGCGGACTGGGCGCTGGCTTGCAGATCCTCCTCTCTCCCTATCTGCTGACCCTCTTCTCTCCTGCTCGCTGGCAGGTGGTTCATACGGTGTGGCGCCGTGGGTCCCATCATCCCATACGACAAGGAGGAGCTGGAGCTCGGCAATGCGCGCTCGTGGGCTCACGACTGAGGTCCTCATCTCTCTCCGGCGCGACGGCAAGGGTGGGCTTTCCGTGCCCAGCTGCTGTCCGCGCACGCGGGTCCTGGCGGGGTCCTACGCGGTTGTTGGATAGCGCACGAACATAGAGACGCTGGATCTAGCGCTCGGCAGCTTGGTGCGCTACGATGCAGCGCCGGGTAGCGGCTAGCGCACCCCGCTGCGGGTCAAAATGCGCTGTCCTGGTGCTGCATCCGGGATAGCGCACCCCAGTGCGGATAGCGAGAGTCTCTGCGTGTCATCTGTCGCCGGAGGAGATCCCCTGTATCGCCGTCAGTACACTTCTTCCTTCGCGCCAGAAGCTTCGCCATGGCGCTTTTCCCTCAGCATCTCGCGTGCGTGCGCTCTTTCCGGCAAGGTTCCATCGACCTCCTCGTCCCCATATAGATGTCCAGCGGGCCGTGCCGGCCCGGCACGACGGCCCGCCGGGCCGTGCCGTGCCCGTGCCACACGGCGTCGTGCCGGCCGGGCCGGGCCGCATCCGTGCCTCGTGCTAAGGTCTCAGCCCACGGCACGGCCCATGGGCCAGTTTTCCATGCCGGCCCATGGCCCGTAAGCCCGCTACCGGCCATGGGGAAGATGTACTTGATTTTCAACACTCCATTTTCTCCTTTTCAACTTCCTGTTATAACGTTTTAAACATTACGTCCTCTCTGTTTTAACATTTCATTTTTCTTGCTTCAACATTTTCAAACATTCACGGTTGAACATATGTAAATGTTGAACGTGTTTAACCGAGTGTTGAAGTTGTTTAATATAAATGTTGAAACTATTTAACCGAAATGTTGGGGTTACTGGCCGCAACGGTCGTGCCCGTGCTACGGGCCAGGGTGGCGGCCCATGGCCCGCACGACACCTCGTGCCTGGCCGGCGGGCCCCGTTGCCACCGTGCCGTGCCATGGGGCAGGCCAAACTCCGTGTCGTGGGCCGTGCCAACGGGCCACGGGCTTGCATGGCCATCTATACGTCCCCAATCTGCCAGACGTGCCACTGCCGGGTTGATTTTTCCGAACCGCCACTGCTCATACCCGTAACTCAAACAGGTTCACATCGGGCCCCTCCTTTGAGTCCCCCACTCAATCGTAACTTTACTTCAGCAGAGCATCGTCGATTTGAACCACAAGAACTCCAGTCCGGCCATGGTTGTGTACGGCTGCGTGTTCTTGAAGGTTTTGTGTTTAGATCCCTGAGGAATAGTATATCTGCTAGATGGTTTCTCTAGCCTATGCTAGTTTATAGAAAACTCATTGCAAATAATAAAGCTAGCAATCCCAGTACTGTCGAGACTTGTTTTGCAATTATCCTCATATTTTATTTAAATACAATTACAAAAGGGTTATAGAGTCCTCGTGGCACATTTGATCGCAACACAATGTACAAAGTAAATGATGTGGCTTTGTCTATGAAACAGTGCCATGAAACTGTGCACTGAGGGTGACAGTTTCATCTCACAAAAAAGCTGATGTAGCTATCTTCGTAACTGTGTTCATGAAACTGCCCTAAGATCGGCCTAAGAAGAACAAGGGTTTAGGTGTTCTTTCGACCCAAAGCCTCAGACCGACACACATCCCATTCCCACACTCGGTCTAGCCTACGGCTTCCGGAAAAAAATGGTGTGAGCCCTGGGCGCATTGAACGCCCCCGGCCACCACGTGTGCATCAAGTGATCCGATGGACTCGTGCAGGACCCGACCGCTTCGGTTCGGCTCCGACTCCGCTTAGGCTCGGCATCCTCGCCTCGCTCCGTCCCCGTTCTTCCTCTCCCTTCCGCACGAGCAACAACACAGCCGCCGGCCAAATCCGAGCATTCCTCTCCATGGATACTTGCTCACCAACGCCAAAACCTAGCTAGCAGCTGGCGGCGCCGGCGCGCACCTACCGTCTCCCCGAAGCAGCGGAGACGCCGGAGAGGACGCGTCCTAGGTCGCCTGGAGAGGCCGAGCCGGCGGTGGTGGCAGCGCAGGCTGGAGGCCGGACCGGCGACAAAGCACCAAACCATCAAGCACAACTGCATAAGAAGTGGAGGTTAGTTTTGATCTGCGCAGTTCCCTATCCCCCACGACCCATCCTCTCTGCTTGAACTGAACATGTTGATTTATGAGATGTTTATGCCCCATTCTGTGCTCCGAATCTTTGCGATTGACCTTAACTCCCAAGATTGCACTTTTCGGGTGTGAATCAGAAGTAGTTCGAAGTATACGGACTGGATTTTTAGACAATTATTATGTGCCTTCCTGATTGAATATATCATGTATGGGTTCATAGCAATGAGATTGTATCAATTAGGTATCATTCTTTGGATGCTAATAAAGTTGTTGTTGTGTAATGTCAATAAATTACTACTCCCTCCGAAATCATTTTGTTTGTCGTTGCTAGTTCATGGCAGAACCATCCAAATTTTTTTATGCCGTAGTCGAGACGGAGATTATATTGTCAATTTTGCCCCTGGTTTCAGTGAGCTGGTTGGTCCCTTTGGCCATGAGCGCCGCCGTGGCCTCTGCCCTCTCACACACCCCCCCTGCAGGCCGCAGCCACCATCACCTCCGGGAGCCCACATGTCAGTCAGCTGAAGTAGCAGTCGAACCCACACCCCACTCTGTCAGGTAATACACAACGAGGAGGTAACGGCGGCTCTTCCACCAGCCACAGCCACATCGCTAAACACAGGCCATCAGCTTGCTGGAACCTGTGTGCAAACTTGAAACCATCGACACATTCAGCTTCTGCTCCAACGGCCACTCTGATCCTTGAAGCTCAGCATCTAGAACTTCCCCTACCAATTCAGTCCTTCCTTTGAGATCCTTTACCCAGTACGAGAAGAGAAATCACAGCTCGATCTGATCTCGATGCTCCTACTTGCAATTGAAATACGCCTCTACCAATACCGTTGGTGACAGAGCCGGTTCATGTCCATACGCCTTTCCCAAAGTCGACACCCTTGCCGTCAGCCTGATAGACGTTTCACGCTGGCGGCAAACCCGCGCTGGTGTTGGCACCTGGCTGCAGTGTTGGGAGCTGCGGTAGAGATGAACTTAGACAGGGCAAGCGACGGGAAGGACTTGGACATCAAGAAAGGAAGCACATTAGATCTTGGCTTCACACCGCCTGATAAGGAGCATGGTGGTTGCCAATTTGTTTGATGAACGGCGACGGAAGGAACAAGAGGCCAAAGGGCAAAAGGTAACTACATGGCTTCCTTCATTTTGTCAAAGGTCTCAGAAACAACATTTAAAACGATAATGGGGGAGTATCTTGCTTTTTGTTTTGACCAATGCATAAATTGTGCAGTTTCTGAACCAATTTCTACATCTTGCTTTTGTTTTCAGCCAATACCATATTTATCATGTTCTGAACTGAGGAAGGCAGTTAAAATACAAAATTGATCTCTACTCTTTGTCACGGATTCAATTTTTTCTGCTAATTGTCAGGCTCACTGGTTAGGGTGTGCTTTTAGATGTATATAGCCTGTTTGGTATAATCAGGCCTGGTAGCAGTGAGAAACACTACATGTTGCTGTCTTCAAATACTATGATGATTTAGAATTCAGGATGTATACAGTGAAAGACAGCAATCCATTTTTTAATATGTATAAACCTTACAAAAAAAATGCTTACTGTGCAGGCCCAAGAGGAAAGGCCTATCGTTGTCAGCTTGGTTTGGATGGTTAAGCACATAGAAGTTGGCCCTAGGCGTGATAATTTGTCAGCTGCACCAATGCTGTGACTTACTGCTTGATGCGGGTATTGATCTGGCCCATTTGTATTGAGTGTCTTCCAAACATGTGTGTTGATGTACTAAACACAAATGTTTCTGAAATATGCTATCAGTATTTACCCAGTCCTACACAGGTACACCTCACCCGATTACAATGGCCACCTCCCAGTTTGTCATGATCTCTCTCTCTCTCTCTCTCTCTCTCTCTCTGCATATCCGAATTGACTAAACTCTAGTGCCTAGCCCTAGGAAGCAGGTACTGGAGGGAGACAGAGGGACAGGGGGGCCATGCGTG
>JACEFO010000434.1:0-26818 GCA_015342445.1 Digitaria exilis
TCATTGAGGTCTTTCCATAGACCAAATCATTTGTGTGTTACTTTTGAATTAGATATATACAAATGCGAGAATCGTACGGGTGTGCTGAGCTGAGGACTCAAAATATATTGAACATGCTACACCACAAGAAATTTAAACTAAGTTACATTATGGAGCAATTATTTGTCACGTTTCATTTGATGTCTTATATAGCGCTTTGGCTAAATGATTACATTAATAAATGTCTATTTGCATTATTAAAAAAATCCGCCCCCCCGCTGACTTGTGCAAATAAAGGAACTACTTGCCTTAGTTTTTTTTCTTTGTCTTTTTTCCCTAAGAGCTATTGTTAATGTAAAAGTCCAGTCCCTTTGCTATATTACTATTGCCATGATCCCTAACAATTCGGCCTAATACCCTGGTATACAATACATGACTGTATATAGGCTATATATGCATACTAAGCGTTGTCTTTCCTCTCACAATCAAGTAAATTTCTTAGAACATGTATATCATCCGGCTTAATTCTGAAGCCTTTCCGTTTCCCCTGCTCTCTTATTTCTATCTTGGCTCTGTTTAGTTGGTAAACTTTGGTAAAAAAAAATACATTAGGAAGAATGCTGCGAGCATGCTTTCCATTGCAAATTTAAAGTTTACCAACTAAACAGGCCTTTAGCATACAGCATGACTATTCTTACGTGTTTAGGTACGCGTACTCGGCTCTTAGACCAGTCTTAATAGGAGTTCTACTACACAATTACCTATACTGCCATATCAGCAGTTTCGTGACATAATTTCATAGACAAGACACGATATTTACTTTAACATTGTGGTAATGATTAAGTGTGCCATGAGGACTCTATAACTTTGTTACGTGTCGGGATAAAACAAAACTCACTCGGTGTGGTAGTGTCTACGGTTTTCCAATATCTCGGTAACCGGGGATCATCATTTTATCACCATGAAACATTTCTTCTGTTTATCTTCATAAGTACGTCGCCATGTCATCAGAATTACATGTGTCACTATTTTTATTTACTGCCTATATAATCCACATTGAGATTGACCTTATATGCGAAGAGCATTATTGTAAAGGGTTGTTTCTAGGCCAGTGCCAATGGGGTTTTTATAGGAGTTTCATGAACATTAAATTTACTGTCACATCAACAATTTTGCCGATATGGCATGGTAATTAAGATGGGAGTTTCATGAGATGTGAAAAGAGTTCATCCCCATGAAACTCTCATGTCATAATTATCTAGTTTCCAGTCTAAGTAAATGTGTCAAGAAACCTCCACTAAAAGTGTTTAGAGTAGAACTAGGGTACTAGCTCAGGCTTTCCGCACTTGTTGGCCTCTATTTTCAACCTCCAAAAGAATATTCTCGCCAAGTCATCAAGATTTCAACCTTTATCTTCAATCATTCCAATTACCACTCCTCCCTCCCCCTCACCTTTTTAACATTTCCTCTCTCTTTTCCCTTTTCTTTTTTTCTACCTTATCCTTTTTTTTCTTTTTTCCTTCTCTTTTTTATTCTTTTTCCTTTTTACTTTTCCTTTTTTCCCTCTATTTTTCTCCACCCGACGCCTGTAGACAGATATTTCTCGTCCCCTTCTCGCTGTCTCCGTGACCGTCGCGCTCTCTCTCTCCGCTTTCTCCGCAGCCCTCCTCACCGCCGCCGAGGCCACCATCTCCCCTGCTCCTCCACACAAGCCGAGGCGGCCATCTCCCCTGCTCCTCCACAGACGCCGAGGCCGCGCCGCCCTTTCCTCTGCTCCACGATTCCGGCCATCTCCCCTGCTCCTCCACGGACGCCGAGGCCGCACCGCCCTTTCCTCTGCTCCTCGATTCGTCGCCTCGAGCTCCTCGTCGAGCTCGTCGTCCCTGCATCAATCCGTCAGCCGCCGCGCTAGCTTGCCTCCACGCTCGCCGCGGGCTCCTCTCGCGCCTCCGCACTCGCCGGCTGCGGGCTGCCTGGATCGGGTGCGGACGGCGACGAATCGGCGTCGCATCTCCGTCAATCTCGGCGACGGCGGCTGCCCGGGAGCGGAGGCCTCAGAGGAGGGCCGTGATGTCCCTGCTTCCTCCGCCATCTCCCACGCGCGCCTGAAGAGGAGCAGAGCTCCAGCGGCGGTGCCCGAGGCGGAGGAGGAAGAGCGGCGTGGAGGAGCTCGATTCCCATCGATTTGTGCTCGCTGCTGTTCTTGGTGGCTGCTCTCTCTCCGTTTTTGATGGATTTGTGCTCGATTTCTTCCCCTCCCCTTCTTGGTGGATTTGCTGCTCAAGGTCGGGCTGCTGCGCCGGCGAGCGGCGGGGCGGAGGAGCAAGCAGAGGGACGCGTGAAGCAGTTGGCGGTGGTGGCGATGGGAGGCGAGGTGGGTCCCCGCGCGGCGTCACGTACAGAGGTAGCCGGTCGATCGCTACGCCCCAGGTTTGGCGGCGACGGGAGTGACCGTGGGCGTAGCGGTCGGCTCCCAGTTCACCGCCTGCGGGGGTTTGAACCGCTAAATTTGGCTTACATGTCGAGATACAGACCCCAGTACGGATAGCCCTCATATCATGGATGAGGCCTAATAGTTGCTCCCCGTTTTAGATGTCGCTTTTTGACTTTCAGACATTATCTTTGATCATTCGTCTTATTAAAAAGTTATGCTAATATTATTTATTCATGTATTCATTTATAATTTATTGTATCATTAACTGTACTTTCATTATAACATATTTACTTTTGTATTTGTCTAAAAATTTTGAATAAGACAAATGGTCAAACATGATATTTAAAAAATTAAAAGCAACATCTATTCTAGTTAGGACTGAGGAAGTACCATTAGAGGATACGGAAGGAGTACCATCATTGGAGGAGGTCAACATTGTCCCTACGTCAAGCTGCACTAATAGTTACGACTAGTATACAAGTAAATGAATGAGTGATGGATGGGAAGTGTGTGGATGAAATGGAGCGCGAACGTGGTGCCGTGGTGGATGGTTGTCTGGTAGAACTGAGCATTCTTTGAACAGCCAGCAGCGCCAGCGTCTTGACTCCCGATCAAGCTGAATTGCGGAACGACTAACCTCCCAGTCCCAGAGACCAGGGTTGAGCGGCTTTGATCGGTGAGACCGCGAGAGGGAGGCGGGAAGCGGAGCACGATCGTCCGGCCGAGCCGGTTCGCTTGCAGGTAGACAAGATCCACCCAATTCAGCTGATAATAACCAGGGTAAACAATATATACTGCTTCCCTTTTGTTGGCATATATATGTTATCAGTTCGTCGCCCGGCATGGGGACGAATAATAACCAGGGTAAACAATATGCTCATGATCGGGCACGCATCCTGCAGACACACATCGGGCCCTGAGGTGAAGGAAACTCGCCATGCTTGTGAGATTGCTGCTATTGTTGCTATTGTGCCATGGAATTTGCAACGTTCATGGCTCAAACTGTCCATGGCAATAGCAGTGACATGCTCTCCCTTCTCGATTTCAAGAAGTCCATCACCAGCGATCCCGAAGGAGCTCGTGGAACACAACCACGCACTACTGCCTTTGGAACGGCGTCACGTGCAGCTCGAAGCACCCTGGCCGTGTCATGAAGCTGGACCTTGGTTATTATGGCTGTCAGGATCCCTCTCTCCCTCCTTGGCAACCTAACGTTGATTGAGGAACTCAACCTCTCGTCAAACGCTTTATCCGGCCAGTTGCCGCCTCTAAACCGCCTGCACAAATTGAAGATCCTTTATCTGGGCAATAACTCGCTGCATTGATATTTTTTTAGATAATGGAACTGAAGGTTCCAGCTTCTACACTAACGAATTAGGTGTACAAAGCCGTTCAATACAGAAAGGGGAGCACTTAGACTCAAAGGTTACTCCATATAGTGCAATAAAGATAAAAGAAAGGAAAGCTCCTTCGAATAGAAAAACAATCTAAGCTGTGATCATATTCGAGAACTTCCATCCAAAGTTGGCAAACACTTCCATGACGACTGTCTCCAAGAGGCGGCAAGCATTCTTCAAGTTTGCTCTTGCATCCTTGTCTTTAAACAACAATGACCAAGTGCGCGTCCAGTATGTAGCCCTGAAAATTACCTGCATAACAGTGTTAGACTTAGAACGATGGAAAACCATACCATTTCTATTCAACCAGATAGCCCAACATATAGCTGTTAAACCTACACATATCTGATTTCTAAGCGTCGGCTGAATGCCATCAAGCCAAGAGCCAAACATGTGAGATATGCTTAAAGGGTGGTTGAATTCCAAAGGTAACATGAATCGTATTCCAAATGAAATGAGCCAAACTCGCTGCATGATATGATTCCGATTACGCTTACAAACTGTACCAGCCTAAAGATTTTGGACCTTTCTCAGAATCTCATCTACGGTGAAATTCCTCCCCAGGTGAGTCTCCTCTCAGTCCTTATAGTCTTACGACTTTATCAGAATAATATCACAGGAATAATCCCTTGACCATGAGCAACATCACTCGCATAGAAGAAATTTATTTGTCTGATAATCAACTCAAAGGAAGCATTCCTGAGGAGCTTGGAAAATTGCCAAATGTGTCACGGATCATTCTTTGCACAAATAACCTATCTGGTGGTATACCCTGAGTCCATCCTTAATATGTCCTCTCTTCAAGGGCTAGATTTCAGGCAGAATATGCTAGGGGGAGAGTTGCTACCATTTTGTGACAGCCTCCGTAGCCTACAATGGCTCGATCTGGGAGGCAACTTGTTTGGAGGACACATCCCCCCTTCCCTGGGCAATATTTCAAGTCTAACGGATATAGATTTGTCATCCAACAATTTTCACCGGCCAAATTCCAAGTTTTTGGGGCAAACTTCCAAGTCTGTATAGTATTAGCCTTGAATCAAATAGGCTCGAAGCGAGCCACAAACATAGCTGGATCTCTTACATAGTTTGGGAAACTGCACCTCTTTAGAAGGGATTTTACTGAATGACAATCAGCTGGACACTATACCCGACTCCGTTGGTAACCTTTCGGTCAACCTTCAAGTTCTTGGATTGGGAGAAAACCAAATATCTGGAACAGTACCCCTAAGCATAGGGAACCTTCACGGCTTAACCGACCTGGAGCTAAACAAGAACAATTTTACTGGTGGAATTGAAGAATGGGTTGAAAAGCTGACGAATTTACAGGTTCTTGATATTGGAGTGAATAATTTCTTTGGGCCGATTCCACACTCAATTGGGAATCTTAGTTATCTGAACTACCTCTTTCTATCACATGGTACATTCACTGGCCCCATACCGCACAACTTTGGATATCTTGAGCAGCTCCAGATGCTAGGCCTCAGTCACAACAATCTCAATGGTGATATACCATCCAGCTTGGGAAATCTTCACCAACTTCAAGTGATGGATCTTAGTAATAATGATCTCCATGGCGACATACCATCCAACTTGGGAAACCTTGGTGAACTCCGGCGCTTGTTTCTTAACAACAACAAACTCCGAGCTATCCTACCTTAAGAAGTCACTGTATCTGTATGTATGTCCATAATATATATTCAACGGCGCGCCTGCACCATAGTATTGATCTTGAAGGTGAAATACACACAGATTGCAAGTTTCCTCCAGCAATCTCACCATGTCACTAAATAAAGTCATTTTAAGATTGTCCTGAGTCAAACATTTTAAACTTTGACTATAAATATTTTTTGGTGTGTTAAGTTTAGGAATGTGAAAATGATATTAGTATATTCATATTGAAATTTAATTTTATAATATTACACTTTTAAATATTTTTTATAAATGTTTTATTACATAATATATTACTCAAGTTATGTTTTGGAGACCATCTATGTTCTAAACGGCTTCCTTTAGCAATTTAGAGAAGTAAGGCCTTGTTTATGTATTAGGATTTAGGTGGAGTGAAATATAAATTTGTTTAATTTCCATCCAGTGTCCATATAGATTGGGAGAGAGCCTGCGTAATAATGTAAAGATCTTGGAATCTCTTTTCTTTTTTATGGTATATTGTTTTGTCCTAACTAGCAAATACGCACGTGCCACACGCATGTGATATAAATGTTTAGCCAGCGAATAAGAAATTAGAGCAGTGAGAAAATATTTACTCTTCGGCAGAAATATTGTCTAACTCGCAGCCATTGAGGGGTTTGCACCCTCTCTCGTATCCCTTGGCCTTACAAGTGGGTCCAACCTGAACGGTATTGTGGACTTAATTTAGATAGTTTTTTTAAAAAAAAAATCATTTAAAGCTATGTTATATGCGAGCTGGTAAAGAAGCAACAAATGATAATTACAAGAAGGGACGATGACTCCTGATCGCAGCAGGACTGAGCTTGTTCGTTGGTCATCGACAATTAATTGGCATACTGCAGTGCAATGCAAGCATCAAGTAAAATATATGCCTTATGCATGCACGAACCTAGAGAAAGAATCAAAGAAGTAAAGGAAGATATGCCTAGGGATGGTCCTGCTCAAATCCTGAAAACCTAAAACAAAATTGACAACGGTTAATGACAGGAAGACAATTTTGGTAGATGTTGATGGTCCCGTGGATGCAGAATCTTTGCCAGCGTACAGGATGCGAAGTGATGTGCCGAGCCGCTCCGTACGGGAGGCCGAGGTGGTGAGGTCTACTTACCCGATCTGCAAGAGCCGGGAGGAGAAGGGAGAAGGGCAGGAGAGAGGAGACGCATGAGGAGGAGGAGGGCAGGAGTCCCGTCCCCGGCCCCTGTATGCACGCCACTTTGGTTTGTTCGTTTAGGTATGGATTGGTTTGGTTCTATATGGAATGGATTGGATTAAGTCTCTGAGTCACTACTCATGGACTCAATCCCATCCATTCCATATGGCACCTAACCAATCCATGGCTAGCCGAACAAAGCCTTAGATCGGAGTCGTGGCGGTGCGGGAGTTAGCTACGAATGCCGGTTGAGGTACAACAGCCGGGTAAACACGTGTGGGTAAGAAAATATTTATGTTTTTTGGCATAAACATTTTCTAAATATCAGTTACATTTTCTAAATATCAGTTTTGGTGGGTTTGACTCCCTCCACACCTCCGTTGACCCTTACAGGTGGGTCCAACGTGAGGGGTATGATGAACCTAAATTGGGTGAGAAACGTTTTCAATTCTACTAGTTCTTTTATAGACAGACATTAACAGCTTTTTTAAAAAATTTAAACCGGGGGAGCACCCCACCTGATTCATTGATCATTGGTGGCCCTTAATGACCAGTTACAAAGAGTTTTTACATGGACTTCATGGTATAAATTGCCCAAAGAAAGAGCATTACACCACAGGTCACTTTCACCCCGTTCATCTCTCCGGAGCCTACAGCTCCAAGTCCCAGCATCAAGCTATCAGTTCTGGAGGAATTGCGCCATTGTCAAAGTTTCTTTCCTGAAGACAGCACCGTTCCGGCGTTTCCACAGCTGCCAGCAGCACAACAGCACAATGTGTCCCAACATGTAACTTGCGAAATCATGCAATCAATTCGAACCTTAGGTCCTATTCAGATTCTCCAACTTTTCACTATTCATTTCAACTTTTTACTATTCATTCCAACTTTTCACTGTTCCTCTCTCACAAAACACGTTTCCCAGCGAATGCTACAATGTTTTTCTAAAGCTACAGTGTTTTTTCAGCTATCTGAATACAGCCTCTCTGAAGTCTCAAACTCCTTAATAAAGGCTTGTTCTGTTCCAAAAAAGACCCAGATGGTTTAGAGGTTTGTTAGGAACTATAAGGAACCATCCAAAAGGTTTTGAATTGTAAAAAGGGTAGTTTAGTCTTTCTCCCTCCATGAAAAACAGGTCTCCTTCCCTCCGGCTCCTCTTCTCCTGTGAAAATCGATTCGTTGCTGCGGCGCTGCCGTAATACGATTCGGTCTCGAGCCTCGAGCTCGATATTGGGCCAGGCGTCCCCTTCCGCGTTGCCCTTGCCAGCGACGATGCCTCCGTCGACAGGCTTGAGGCGCAGGAGCACACACACGCCGTGGCATGGTGCTGCCCAGCGCCGGTGACTCCACCAACGCCACAGCCCACAGAGCCCGCCTGTGCCAGCGAGTGCTGCGTCGGCAACATCGCGCAAACAAGCTGGAGCATCCATGGCGTCCTAGCATTCCGGGCTCACGCACATGCTGGATCGTTGGATCCTTGCTCCATGGACTCATTCATTCATGATGAGTGCACCCATAGCTGCGTCGACCTCGTTGAGCATCACAACGCCACGGGCAGTAGATCCCGCCCGAGCCTGCGGCTCCATCCCCTGCCGCCGTGGCGACCCTCGAGGTGGTGGTGGTGGTGTAGGAGCAGCGTGGTGGCCGGGAGCCGGCACACCGGCGGTGGCAGGGCACGCCGCACGATCGGTGCGAACCTGGACGGGAAGAATTGCCTGGATTCGTGGACCCATTCGATTTTGATGGATGAATAATAACTTAATAAATACAAAGATACCAATATACCCTTTAGCTTATTTTTTAAAATAGTTCTTGGTCTACAAATTATAGGTTCCGGTGCACGGGTCAGGTTCCTTATAATATGTTCTTTTTGGTTCTCAACCATCCGATCTAGGCAGATGGACGGCTCCAAAATTCTTTAAGCACCGTAAAAATCCTCGATGGTTTACGTGGGATTGGGGTGGATTGAGTCACGGAACGTACCCATGTTCTAGGCAAACTCTATTTTTGAACGGCGCCGTTAATTCTGAAACACGCGCAGGACAGCAGGAGCAAAGCGTTCCACCTAGCTCCCCATCAGCTCTGGAGATGACGCTTCCCTCTGGCTCAGTGCGCCGGTCTCTCTCCGAGTGACACCACGAGCGCCAAGTGTGAACTCCCCTCCGGCCCTCCCCAAGACCCCAAGTGGTGTCGCGCCGAGCAGCGGCAACGACCGCGACGGTTTTTCCACTCCGGTGAGTGAGTCCGGTGACCATGTGTCATCCGTGGCGGAGCGCACCTGCTGCCTCCGCGTGCCGTCGCAGAAGGTCACGAAAGGGACGGGACGGGACGGGACGGAATCCTCACACGCTTGACACGGACGCGATCACCCATTCCCCTTAGCCTCGGGAATACCGGACCCTCACTGCAAAAATTTCAAAGAGACGGCTCTGACTCTGAACACGGAGAATCGGATCGGCCGGCCGGCCGGCTCCCTTTTCCGAGGCCTGACGCCGACGGCCGCCGTGGCTGGCTGTTCCAACCGCTGAATCGCCGGCCCTTCCTGCCAGTGAGGTTGTGTTTAGATGCAAAAGATCTATTGCACTTACTATTCATTCCCCTCGCAGAACACGCATCCCTAAAAATTCCTTTTTCACCTTTCCTATTCATCCCCCTCACATAACACGCATCCCAGAAACAAAAGATCTTTTCCCTTCGTCAACTAAACACCGCCTGAGATTGGGCACCCAGAGAGGCTGGCACGCGGCCATTGCATCCGCTGAAAGCGACGCGTGCGCAGGTGCGTGGACCGCGGCACGCCACGTAGGCGTGTGGCCTGTAGCCCCAGGCCTGGTTGGCCGTCGGTCCCGCGTCCGACCGCGACACGGGGTGGAGAAATACGGCAATCCATCGGCATTGAGCATATGCGGCCCCATGAACTTCGGCCGTCAGGCGTGTGCGCAGGCATGGCATGGGAGGCGGTGACGGCCGGCCGTGTCCACACTCTGTTCGGCTGCTCGGCTGCCCTGCGCATAGTGTGCACCCTTTGCTCTCGTGTTACCTACCATACCGCGTGTCACGTTTACCCGTAAGAGCGTAACAGTATTATGGTGGGCCGCAAGAAAACTAAATACTGATGTGGAGGAGAGAAGAGAGGTGTGCTGACACAAGAACCAAGAAAATATATGTAAGTGATAGGTGGACCATGTATATATTGTAAAGTTACCACCACTATATAGGTAGGCTATAATCATCTATTCAGCCAGCTGGCTGTATTATTAACCTTGCTCCAAAGCACGCATAGCAAATGGCATGGATGTCTAAATGCAGCCAGCCCAGAGGCAAGCAGGCAGGACTCGGCGAGCCGGAGACGGCGGCGGTCGACGGAAGCTTGTGCCGCCCGTGCCCATGTGGCGGCTCGTGCCATGACGGGACGCCATGCCACCGTGCGCCCTGCCTGTCCTGGGCGCCGAACCCAACCGATCGGTCACAGAGAAATGGGCGTGGCCACTAGCCAGGTGAGCTTCGCTAGGGTGTGTTTGGTTAGTTGGATCATTTGATTCATGTATAAAATGATATAAAATAATTGGTTGAGTGAATTATACCAACTCATCCAGGATGAAGCCATACCCCTTAATATATTGTTGTACTAGCTACAGTGAACCAAGCGGTTCAAGCAATTTAGTTGAATCATTCTATTTAGGATCATCTATTCATGCATCATGTGGTACGAGCAACAAACACGCCCTTGCTGCTCGATCTGGTACGAGCAACAAACACGCCCTTACTGCTCGATCGGTCCCGGCGGATGCTTCCTTCGTGAGGGTGCCGGAACCTTCGTGCCAAATTTTCTGTCGTCACCGATTACAATTAGGCCGTTTAAAAAAAGCGTTTCCGTGTCGACGATCATCATGGACCCAACCCAATTTGGTCGTACAGAAGCCACGCCGGATTACGAACAGCGCAACAGTATGCTACTTTTCCGTGAGAGTGATCTGTAAGCTCTGCAGTTTGCACAACGAAGACCCCGTCTCGACGCCCCTACACGACAAGCTCCGGATCGGGGGCGTATCGCGATTAACGATTAACAAAGCCAAGGGGGGGGATTATAGTAGCACAAATCATGGATCCACTGGGCGATTAGACAAATCCCCCCAACACACCTCACCTCTAAACACGCAAGTGGGGAGATTAATAGATTATGTTAGGCTGCTAAGCACAAAAGGCCAGGGCTAGTGGCAATATTCTATGTAGTATATAATTACTTGATTAGCATAGCAAACCATGCACCTGGACTGGTACAAGTCAGACGCTTGGGATGGGTGGTGGGAGCGGAGAGGATAGGCGAGAATCACAAGGGGGATTGGGGTGGATTTCTTTTTGTGGGGTGGGGAGTTTGGTGCTTCGCGGTGCAGCGCATCTGGCCGTGCTGGGGAACGGAAAGGGTGGGTGGTGGGGTAGGCGGGCGAGAGGGAAAGCGAGGGGCCGGCGCCGGGAAGAAAGTGGGCTAGGTTCGCTGCACGCGATTTAGAAGGGTGACGAAACGTCCGTGACGCGTTGGGACGCCAGCGACGGGTTTCACGCTGTTTTTATGGGTTTCATTCTTATTTATATTCCATATAGAGATATAAGTAAATTACATGTTTCCATAAAAATGTAAACAAATTAGATGAAGTAGCAAAGTTTTAAAGAAAAATTGACGATGGAACCCTATGTAAAATGTTTCGAATGCACTGGGTACATATAAAACATCAAGATTGATAATGTCATTATCAGTCGCTAGATAAAAAGCGTCTACACGTATTCTTCAAACGACAGTAATTTGACAATGTTTTTATTCTAAATCTAGTTGTGAATATTTAGAAAAAATCTATTGTATATGGTTTGCTCCTTGTTTCAAATGTACAGGTTCATGCATTTACAACTAGAGAAAGTGATCATAGTAAGTAAGAGAACAAGCTAAAGTCTCTATCAAGCATGTCCTCTAGTTTACTGTTCTCTTAATTTTTCACTATTCTCTCTCTCGACCTATGCTTATTTTCTTCTCCCTCTAGCATTTTATGGTGGCACTCTTATGTTGTGCGTATACATTTTTATTATAAAAAATAAAAAGCGTTTTTATTATAAAAAATAAAAAATGAAGTTAAAGATAGGTTATAAGGATGTCTTACATTACAAGTCAACTAACGAAAAAAATGTACAAGAAAATTCCATCATTTTTACATATGTCTAAATACCCATCCATAAAATTTGACCTTACCAAGTAAGAAAAAGTATTGATGAGGATAGTGAAAGCCACACACAGTTTTTTAGAAAGAAGATTGGATAATTTATTTCTCTTTTAAGCTTCGAAATTACTTAACCTTTTCTAGCAAGTTGATCATTATTTATCCTATGTACTTTTATAATTTTGTAAGAATGTATTTTAACTAATACTCCACCATTTGATAAGTTAATATATTTTAGTTCTACTGGAAACTTTAATAATTCTGACTAATTTATGGAAGAATAGATTAACATCAACAACCACAAATAAATATACCATAAAAAGCATTTTATGGTGGACCTAACTTGATTCAATTGATATTATTGTATTTTTAGTAAACTTGTGTAAAAATAGTGCACGAGTATATGCAAAATTTAATTTATTATCTTTTAATACTTTGAAGATGTCCTCTACTATATTTATTTTCTTTGAAAACACCCTCTGGTCACAACACAATAAAAATAAAATAGATTACAATGCAATAATAAGACATCTTGTGAGCCATCCAAAGAGGATATGTTGAAGAGATTTTTTTTAAAAAAAACATCTAAAATCGATCCATCACGACATCACATACATGCAAGCACATTGGATTCATCGAGTGGGCAGAACAACCTTACCTAGAAAGAAAGAAAATGCAAGAACACATGTATCAGCCCCAAGATCATCGTGCATGCATCCGCTCGTGCCTTCCATGCTGCATCCAGCCCAAACAACATGATTTTAACTTAGAACAAAACTAATTGTTATTGTTCTATAATAATGCATTTCAACTAACTCAATCATTCTAAAATCTACAGTATTATGAATTTTTTTCTAAGTTAAACTTCATTAGTTTTGACCAGATTACATGAGAAATATATTAATATCTACAACACTAAAATAAATGCACTAAAAATGATGATGAATTTAGTTCAATTAAATTGATGTTATTGCATTTTCAGTAAATTTGTGTAAAAATAAAGAAGTTATAGTAAAATTAATTAATTACTGATTTAAACAAGGGAGATTTTGTATAAAACTGATAGTTCAACGTTCAAACAAGGGAGTGTGAAAATAAAATTTAATTTAATACACTTTAGCACTCATATATATTCAACTCAAAAAACTCATTTTTATGATACAATAAAAAGGGAAATATACTACATTTAATAAGGAGAATTTGTGAGCCATCTAAGGAGGATATCCTTACCATGGTAAGAAGGTGAAAATAATGAAAAAGAAAAGGAAAAAAAACTAAAATTCATCACTCATGACATCAAGTCATCAAGAACATGCAACTTGTTGTAACACGGGATTCTCAGGCGTGCTGGCAATATTGATGCAAGTTTTATTTCACAAGTCAAAGATTACATGCCCCTCTCAGAGGATGTTCACCTACTATTTATAGAGGGTCAACGTCGTTTACATGATCAGTCGACCGTTACTTCCCGCCAAAACAACTAGGACTCAGCCATCCTTTCCGACCGTTATTTTCCGCCAAAAAGGCTCTCTCATACAAACATTTGCTCTTTTCTTGAAAACTCCTTCCCTTCCATCACGTTTGTTTCCATCTACCGGAGCCCTAGCCTCGACTCAAACTTCCATGCAGGCTCCTTTCATACTTCTAAAGCCCTATACCAACTTCGTCCACACAAAAAGCTCTTCAATGGCTTTGGCCTCGTAACAAAACTCCTCCGTGACCCGTTGTGTTACGACGAAGCTCCCCTATGGCTTCGTCTCTAACTCCGTACCGTGTTATAGCCCCCAATCTCGAGACGAGGTTTCCTCGCTGCTTCGCCTTTTAACTCGAAACAGTGAAAAAGTCTATGTCCTTGTGGCAAAGTTTGGTCCTCACGACGAAACTTCTTGTTGACCTCTCCCTCCACTTCTTAATCCTGCAAATCATACTCTTACAACGCTTTCCCCAGCACAACTATGCAAGCACATTTGATTCATCGAGTGGGCAGAACAACCTTACCAAAGAAAACCGCAAGAACCCACAAATCCGTCCGAAGTTCATCATGCATGCATGGACGCTGCGCCCGTGCCTTCCATGCTGCATCGCCCAAACAAACCCTACGCCGTATCCGTCTAGCGCCGAGGTTCAATGAATCCATCCCATCCCCCGCTGCAACTTGGCGCCAGCGCCACGCCGCCACGGGGGGCACGCGACGCGACGTAGAGGCCCCCGCGCACCGCCCCGCCCCTTGGGGCTCGCCAAGGGCGGCCTCCTCCTTCCTTCCCCCTCCCCCGAATCCCGATCCATCCACCCCGGCCGGCCGTCCGGCCCCGCCCGCCACACGCAAGCGGCCCTCACTCTCTCTCATTCCCACCTTTCTCTCTCTAGCGGACTGACCAGTCTATACTCTATATTCGTCTCCCATATCTTCGCCCTCTTCTTTTCCCTCTCCCAGGTCGCGGTCTCCTCCCCCTTCTCACCCCACAGAGGTTCCCCTTCCCCTTCCTTTGCTCCCTTTTTCCCTGTCGCCGGCGGCGATAGGGTTCCGTTTTCCTTGCTCCGGCGGGCTGTAAATGCTTCCGGCCCTCACCGGCGCCTCAGATCCGGCGGTCACTGTGCTGCTGTTCGTGCTTCTCGTCTTGATTCCAGTGGGAGGGGAAGGGGTCCCTTTGTTCTTGGGAGATTCGGAGACATGCCTGCGTTCTACGCTTACGGAGGTAAGGAGAAAAATCTCTTCTTTGAGCCTTTTATTTCTCATTTCTTTTCTTGGAAGTCTTGTTGGTTGATTTGGGGAGTCTGCTGCCTGGGAGTAAGTGATTGCATGTGTTCGACGACCGTTCTGATTGCTAATTTGGTTGCGGTTCTTGGATCAGATGGCGGGTGCCTCGTCTCGGCGCCGGCGGAGCTGTCCGGGCTCTTCTGCCGCGCCGCCGTGCAGCAGCGGAAGCGCACGCTGGTGGCCGCGTCCGCGGTCGCCGCGGCAGCCGCTGAGTTCGTGAGGGTCGCCAAGAAGCAGAGGCAGCATCAGCCGCTGCTGCCGTCCCTCGACGCGCTCCCTGATGAGTGCCTCTTCGAGATCCTGCGCCGCGTCCCCGGCGGCCGCGACCGCGGAGCCTCCGCCTGCGTCTCCCGCCGCTGGCTCGCGCTCCTCGGCAGCATCCGGGCTTCCGAGCTCGGCCAGGCCGCCGCGGCGGCGGTCACCCCGGCGCTCCCCGACCTGAACGAGGAGTTCGTCATGGAGGAGGACAAGGACGAGACCCCCGCGGATCCGTGCGTTAAGAGGGTGCTCGAGGGCAAGGAGGCCACCGATGTCCGCCTGGCCGCCATGGCCGTCGTCGCTGGATCCCGTGGTGGGTTGGAGAAGCTCGCCGTCCGCGGCAGCCACCCGACCCGTGGCGTCACGGACCAGGGACTCTCGGCGGTTGCTCGCGGCAGCCCCAACCTCAGTTCGCTTGCCCTCTGGGATGTGCCTCTTATCACCGATGCTGGGCTTGCTGAGGTCGCCGTTGGGTGCCCCTCGCTGGAGCGTCTGGACATCTCTCGCTGCCCACTAATCACGGACAAGGGTCTAGTCGCCGTCGCGCAGGGGTGTTCCAATTTGGTGTCTCTGACCATTGAGGGATGCTCCGGTGTCGGCAATGAGGGCCTCAGGGCGATTGGCCGCTGCTGCGCGAAGTTGCAGGCTGTGAGCATCAAGAACTGCGCTCATGTTGGTGACCAAGGCATCTCCAGCTTGGTGTGCTCTGCTACTGCCTCGCTTGCCAAGATCCGGCTCCAGGGATTGAACATCACTGATGCTTCGCTTGCTGTGATTGGATACTATGGGAAGGCTGTCACTGACCTTACACTTACTCGTCTTGCAACTGTTGGTGAGAGGGGTTTCTGGGTGATGGCTAATGCAGCTGGCCTGCAGAATCTCAAGTGCATGAGTGTTACCTCTTGCCCTGGGGTCACTGATCTTGCTCTCTCTTCTATTGCCAAGTTCTGCCCAAGCTTGAAGCAGCTTTGCCTCAGGAAGTGCGGACATGTGTCTGATGCTGGCCTTGCGGCTTTCACAGAATCAGCAAAGGTGTTTGAGAACTTGCAGCTTGAGGAGTGCAACCGGGTTACTCTTGTTGGTATTCTTTCTTTCCTCCGCAGCTGCAGCCAGAGGTTTAGGGCTCTCTCTTTGGTGAAATGCACAGGAATCAAGGATATCTGCTCTGCGCCTGCAAAGCTTCCTCTTTGCAAATCACTTCGTTTCCTGACAATCAAGGATTGCCCAGGTTTCACTGATGCAAGCTTGGCTGTGGTGGGGATGATTTGCCCCCAGTTGGAGCAGGTTGACCTGAGTGGTCTTGGTGAGGTCACCGACAGTGGGCTTCTTCCTTTGATCCAGTCTTCTGAGGCTGGTCTGATCAAGGTTGACTTGAGTGGTTGCAAGAACATCACAGATGTAGCCATTTCCTCCCTGGTGAAGGCACATGGAAAATCTCTGAAGAAAGTTAGCCTTGAGGGTTGCAGTAAGATAACAGATGCTAGCCTCTTCACCATAGCTGAGAGCTGCATTGAGCTTGCCGAGCTTGATCTTTCAAACTGCATGGTTAGTGACTATGGTGTTGCCATCCTGTCATCTGCAAGTCACCTCAAGCTCCGTGTTCTCTCACTGTCTGGCTGCTCTAAGGTTACTCAGAAGAGTGTGCCGTTCTTGGGCAACCTGGGCCAGTCTCTGGAGGGCCTCAATCTCCAGTTCTGCAGCATGATTGGCAACCACAACATTGCATCACTGGAGAAGAAGCTCTGGTGGTGTGACATCCTTGCTTAGGCAGGCAAGATGGTCCGGTGCTGGAGGTGCTCGTCTCTACCGAGAGCTGCTTCCAGCTGCAGATATACATCCGTAGCAGTAGCGCAACCAGATGATCTCAGTTTTTTGGCTCACGTGCGAGTCATGATGGTGGGCTTCTGTATTGTTCAAGGACTGGTTGTTTTAGGGGGTGCTTTCTAGCCGAGTGCTCGTTTTTCACAGATCACCTCACAGGAGGTTAATCTGTTTTTTGAGCCTTGGTTGCCATCACTGGCATACTGCCCCTCGATCCAGACACTGGTCCTTGCCATTATAGTCATAAGGTTTTTTAGGTTGCCGTAGTGTCCAAGTTCTTTTTCATTTTACTGCTTCCTGGTTATGAAGTTGCAGGCCCTGGCTATCCATTGGCAGCTCTGGAGTATCAGAATTCTAACTCAACCATCGATGCTGGTGGAAGACATCATTTCCAGAGCTGAGCGTCTGTGAACTTGTGCAGTGCGTTTGGTTGTCGAGTTTGAGTATGTCGAGTCTTCATGTGTTGTGTGCTGTTCTCTCTTGGTGTGTAAGGTCATGTAGGGTTGCATCTTTTTACAGTCTCTTTGGGATGCCTGTTGTTCATGGTGATCTCGGCCATCGCAAGGCGCATACTAGAAGCCTTGCTTTGACAACCTTGTATGGTTGTTTTTTTGCCAGATCCCAATTTTTACAGGCAGATTGTTGGGTACTGTAAGTTTGGCGACCCTCTATGAATAAATGAAGTATGTGTTTATGTTGAAACTTCTTGCCTTGGATTTATAATATTGTTGTGTGTACAAGTTGATCCTCTGGGATGTGCATTAATTTTATAAGACAATCCTGAAAATGAGTAGCACACTTGCTGATGCGTTGATATTTTAAAGTATGAATTCACGGCTGCTTCATGCTTGAAGATTTGTATTGGAAAAATGGTTATTGCTTATGATAATGAGTTCTTTCTGGGTTAGTTTTCATATCACCTCACAATTGAAGTGTGCTCAGATCTACGTCTTTATACTAGCCTATATATTGTTCTATACATCTTTTTTCAAATAACTATGGAGCGATAACTGGTAATTGGATAGACTGCTGGATCACTTCGTGCAGCATTTTGTCACAAAGTTGATAGTTCTTTCAAAGAGATTGAACCGTGTTTTTCTTTTTTGAAAAGCTGAACTTGTCTTCAAATTGGTTGAACTAGTTTCCGCAGATGGTTGAACCATTGATTTCTGTGTAAAAAATAATAGCCAGGATCAGTTATCAAAGAATAGAATCAAATATATCGTAAATCTGAGTCTCAGGTTTAAAAAGTCGAAACAATTTTTACCAGTTCTCAAATAATAAAATCAAAGATGTAAATCTGAATCTCATAGTAGAATTGGAAGCGCTGAAATTTTGAAAAACAAAAAGCGACCAGAAGTAAAAGAACGGTAGGAAAGAATGTTAAATGGGCCTCCACCAATCTGTACGCCACTGTTGGGCCGACCGAGCAAGTTGCTGAAACCTAGGCGAAATCTCGCGCAAAGCTTCCGGCGATTTGCGGGCTTCAGGCATCAGGTTCAGCTAGCAGGCGGCGGATGTAGAGATCGGCACCGTGCTGGAAGGATTCGGCACCGTGCTCGTGTCGAGATCGTGTGGTGCCCTTGTGAGGTCTTGAGGATCGTGGTGTGCGAAGCTTAGTCTCCCTATGCACAGATGCTGGTCGCATGCGCACGTCGATCTCCGTTGGTGTGTTTAGCCGGCGCCGTGGGTTAGCACTCCTGTAATCGTGGGAGACCGGTATACAAGCCGATCGTGGCTGGCTCAGAGCTAGTTGATCAGAAAAGGACGAGAGGATGATCGAGCATGCTGTCGCTGCCAAAGGGGGCTGCAGTTTTCAGTTATGGCTGAACGGCATTCAGGCCACTGTGGATCTCCACCGTAGCAGCCGCGCTAATGTAGTTGGTAACATATGGTATTTCGGTGGCCGACAAGGGCGATGCAAAGAAGCCATAAGGCGCGCAGCAAGGCACAATCTGGAATTCTGGATGGATGGCTCTCTGGACTTTCGGAGAAGATGGTGCTGAGTAGTTGATGATGTTACATTACATACACCACCACGTTCGGCCTTCGGCTTCACCTGATGTTCAGCCAGATACACCACGTAGGTTGCCACTATGCCTGATTATGTTTAGGCAGCTCCAGGTACACCACGTACGTACTATGAATCCATGCTTTAAAGCGAATTTACTTGAGATGAGAATAAAAACAGTTGCGTTGGGAACATGTTAGCCAGATTCCTAGTAGTAGTCAGCGCACGATCATTGTAAAGCAACAGCTCGCAGAAAGATAGATGCACGCGTGAACAAGGCACGCATGGGTAAATTAAAGAAACAAGTATACATTTAACAGAAGTAACAGCGCATTTAAGCATTGCACCTTGCACGGCAAGCATGCCTTACAATTTGATTTGAAAGAGTGGCTCGGTCACTAGAGAGAGGAAAACACTGAATCAGGACGAGCACGCTTGCACAAGCTTCAAGACTGGTCTCTTCTGATACTCAAGCAGGGGCATCTCGTCAATTTGCTGCTGAATGGATTGCTTGAGTTCTTCGCTGATGTATCCCTTCAGCCACACTTCCTTGAGACTTCTCCTTAACCTGCGTAGCTCAGAAATCTGTAAAGATGCCCCCCTGGAGCAGTGAACCTTGAGCACCTCAATCTCAGAAAATATGTCTCTATAAAAATTTACACATAACACGGAGCTGCATTGAATCTCGACTACCCGGCTGGAGAAATTGCCAATCTGGAGTTCACCATCTTGAATCGGTCTGATACGAAGATGATGCAGGGGCACCAAATATGGCAGGCGTGAGAAGGGAAGGCCTTGCAACTCCTCCGGCTTACCAGGGCCAGATCAAGCTTGAGCTTTTTCAGATTGTCAAGCTGGTCGATCCACACTAGCAATGTGCGTACATGCCCGTACAGCTTAAGGCTACTTAGGGTCTTTGGTGGCTGTGGGATGTCATCCAAACCATCCAAGTCATCATCATTGTCGAATTCCACTGATAAAGATTTGAGATGAGCATGACCAGAGATGGCATAACAAAAGTCCTTGATGTTGCCCTTGTTAATGCCGGACACACCGAGCTTGCGCAGTTGGGTAAGCTTCTTAAGCTCCTTGAATATGGACTTCCCACATGAACCAGTCACATTGACAACACCCAAGGCATGCAAGCCAAAGGCACTCAGCTTTCCAATCTCTACACCGCTATTATCAAGTCCACCTCTGCGCAACTTGGGCATCAAGCTGGATACCCAACCACGTGGCCTGCTGCATGCTGTTGCTGCCGGTAAGTTTGCGACTTCTTCAGTTGATGCCATGCCCTCAGTATCTGCTGGTACCTCACCATCTGCTTGTAGGACATCACCTTCATTCCAATCCCATACTTCACTTTTGCCAGCACGAATGTATAGTAGCTTCTGTAGCTTCGTTATAAATAGTGGCAACCTTTACTATGGAGGTGTGTCTGATATCAAGAGTCTGCAGATGCCTGAGACCACCCATTGAATTCGGCAGGCAAGTAACCTTTGTACATCCTCGTAGGGAGATATACTTCAGGCGAGGGAGTAGGTTCCCAATCTGCTTAAGGTCACGATTCAGTTACATCTAATGCATCCTCAAGATCCAGCACCCGAAGCAGTCTTATATTGATCTTGCTAGAGATGAAGAATGGCATCCATTTCCCAGAAACAGTCAAGGACTGCAGCCGTGAAAAATTTATGCTCTCAAACACGGTCCTGTCTCTGTCCCAGTTGCTCTTTATGATGAGGTGTCGTCCTATGCTCTCAAATACAGTCCTGTCTCTGTCCCAGTTGCTATTTACGGTGTGGTGTTGTCCTGTGCGTAGCGAGCTCAGTCTGAATCGCCCCTCTAATGCAAAGACAAGGTTATCTTCCATTGGCCGTGAGAAGATGTATTCATGGAAAAAACCATTGATTTGGCATAAACGCCTTACTTGGTGACTGCTGCTGGATTATGCTCAAGTTGATGAGCTCAGAGATGAATCTTTCGCCATTCTCATAATTAACACCGAAAGTGTCCCTGCAATAGCCCTCTGCGATCCACCGCCACAGCAAGCGCTGCCTCCTAATGTTCTTGTCAGCACAAAAGATTGACAAATAGAAGATACATGGCTTGATAGAATCTGAGCAAGCATCAAGTAGGATTGCATCCAAGAAAACAGGGTCCTTAAGCTATGGAATCTTGGTTCTGTCTCCAATGTGCCGATAACGTTGTCACTCAGAGAGTCCAACACCCTTTTGTCTGAGCTGCAAACTTCACCTATGGCTGCTAATACTTTGGGAAGACCACCACACTTGGTAACGATAGATTGTGGTAGCTTCATTTCATCATCAACAGCTAATTGCTTGCCTTCCCAAGCTATCTACAATTGTCAAACCAAAATTCTGAAATAAATACATAATGAATATGTAAATCATTATAACTTTAGTACTAAAATTGGAATTTAATCCAAAAGCAGTTAAATTTAAGACTTGAATTCATCGCCGATAGAATCCAAGGTTCAACGGTCAGGATTACGATTTTAGACAATGCTATTTTGGGGGACTATTGCAATGAGGAATTTTCTAAAGGAATTTCGAAGGAATGGAGTTCCTGCGTTTTGATGATGTCACCCAATGTGGAATGGAGGAATCGATCGCACCATTCCTCCGGAAAGTCTTGCCTTGCTATACGAAATGGAGGAAAGAAACATCCACCTCAAGCTCTTGGAAAATCTTCCTGCGTGCGATGAAGAGGCTAACTACTCTGTGACGACCTCATATTGGATCTCACACCGCTGCTATAGGTCGAGCTTGTTCCACCGCTGAGGAGCTCGGCTGCTGTGTCTTAGCGACTGCAGCTCCAGCTCTTCTTCTCTTCGGCGTTGGCCAGGGATGATGATGCGATTGGAGTAGAAAGAGGAATAGTGTTGCATGAACCTTGTTGGAAAGTCGCTTCAATATCAACCGGTATTGGGCATACCACCGCAGACCATCTCTCACAATGCCGAGCCCCACCTCCCGCATCGCATTCCACGGTCTCACGTTTATGGCGTCTCCCTCTCCCGCTGTCCCGCATCTCCCCATGTTAGGCATCTCGCCGCCGGCCTCGGCCGCAGCTCTCCGGCGGGAGAGCAGGTTGCGCCGCCGGCCTTTGGTGGAGAGCAGGCGAGGCTCCAAACGCAGAGGGTAGGTAGTGGCTCCCGTGGAGGGGCACCATGGCTCGGAGCAACGGAGCTACAACTCTGGCCACGGGGAAAGCTCAAGGCCGAGGAGGTCGCAGCTCTGGTTGAGGGGGCGTCACTCGGGCGGACAGGTCTGGCCACGGGGAAAGGTGGTAGTGTACGAGAACCACGCTAAAACTACACCAAACTAACTAGTAGTATTTTGCTCATTGATTAAACGACACCAAAACAAACTGTATATTTCAACAACCAAACCAAACCAAATTCTTTGTCTTCAACTCAAAACAAACTAATTATTTAACTCTATCTATACATAATTTTATGTTGTGGGGCCCACGTATATATCTAGTGGTGTCACTTTGCATAGAGTAGCTGCCAGTCATACTGAGTGGTCTGCAACAAAATTCAGTCGATTTTGGTAAAATTTTATAGTGTGGACGTAGAGTTTAAATTCTAAGGTCCGACTTTTGACGTGCTCTTGACGTGGGGCCCACGTGCAGGTCTACCCATTCCGCTTTGCATAGAGTAGCTGCCAGTCATGCTAAGTCATCTGCAAAAATTTCAGTCGATTTCGATGAAATTTTATAGTGTGAACACAAAATTCTATGGTCCGGCTCTTGACACACGGCCCACATGAGGTCTAGCCACGTCGCTTTGCACAAAGTAACTGCTAGTCATGCTGAGTCATCTCCAACAAATTTCAATCGATTTGATAAATTTTGTAATGTGAACGCGAGGTTTTAATTCTAGGGTCCGGCTCTTGAATGGGGCCCACGTGCAAGTCTAGCCACACCGTTTTACACAAACTAGCTGCCAGACATGCTAAGTCATCTGTAACAAATTTTAGTCAATTTCAAAAAAATTTCATAGTGCGAACACAAGACATGGCTAGATGCAGTCAGTATACACCGTTTTACACAAACTAGCTGCCAGACATGCTAAGTCATCTGTAACAAATTTTAGTCAATTTCAATAAATTTCATAGTGTGAACAGAAGACGTGGCTAGATGCAGTCAGTATACGATTAGATCAAGCAATTCCAATTGTTCTAACTGCTAATCCAAAACGAACCAACCTATTATTCTTTTAACCTATTTACCACCAAAATAAAATGGCTCGAGAGGAAAACCAGACCACTGGTTCCAACCCAAACCATTACCAGCTTTAGCCACGGGAAAAGTTGAAGGCGGAGGAGATTGGGGTGAGGCAACTTTGGTGCGGGAAGGAACAAAGCGCGCGAGGCAAGGGCGTCGCTGCCTTCTCCATGTGGCAAGGACAACGCGGGCGAGCTTTAGCTCCGCCCGAGCCATGACCGATTTGCAGGGTCGGAGATTAGAAGAAAGTCAATTCTGATTCCATGCATGGTCAAACATGGATCGGTATTTGCTACGTGAATCGATTCTATCCAGCTGATTCATCTACATCCAACTAGGGCCGGGCATTCGGTACTAACCGAATCGAAAGTACCGACGAAGTTCAGCAAAAAAGGTACCGATCGGTTCTTTACAAAACTCGTACCGAGCACTTCGGTCCTCAAATCCTTGGTTCGGTTCCGTTCTAAACAAACTAACCAGTCAACGAAACAAACGCCAAAAATTCTTTAGATTCCAACTCTAAATCTCTAATCTTTACATAAAAATCGAGCCCAAATTACGAATCGAACCAAAAAACACATGAATCTTTACATCAAACGAGTTGCAGGGCTCAGCAAGCTCGATCCGGTATGGTTGGGAGAGGCCGACTGGTGATTCCCCTGGCCATCGCCCACTGCACGAGAGGAGGGGGGCCTTAGACCGTTGGGTCTTAGACTGCAAGGAGGCGAGTCAGGGTTGCCTTGGTGGTCGACACTCCGCAGGCCCAGGCAGCGAGCGTCGGCAGCCGCCCGCAGCGCCTCCATCCAAAGGCAGCAGTGGGGTGTGCGGGTACAACAGCCTGGTGGAAGGCGGCAACGGCCGATGGGGTGAGGAAAGCGGCGTGGGGCGTGGGGAAGCCGACAGGGTAGGGAGGCACCTAGATCTGGAGCCTGGCAGGGGTCGGGGAGAGGGGCGGCCAACAACGTGCGCCTGGGCCTGGCGCCTCCCTGGCGGGGGTCGGGGGAGAGGCAAGGTCGAGAGTAGACAAGAGAGAATGAGAATGAATGAGACAAAGATGAGAGAGTGAGGAATTTAGGGTTTGGCTATTGGGCTGGCTAGATGGGCATAAAACTTTAATTGGGCTGGATTAGTTGATGCCTTGGTTACTTTCGGTTAATCGAGTACCGAACCGAATTTAGCAAGGAAGTTCGATTCCTAAGGAACTGGTATCGAGAACCGAACCGAAATTCTTGGTTAGTCCGTTTGGTTCTCAGTTATATTTGCCGAGCCCTAATCCAAACAATAGAATTGGCATTGTGACAATATAGTCTCTTTTAGTATTGGGTCTAATTCAATTCCATGATTTCAATATCTCTATCTAAATGGACCCTAAATGAATTTTGAGAGCTACTTAACATAGAAGCAATATAAAGAATATAAAAGAGGAAGATGAATAAAAAAATAGGTTACACTTGGAACCCCATTAGAGCTCTCCACACAATAAAACATCCCAATATTTAATTTTGGAAATAAAGATAAAAAAATAGCAATTCAACAATTGTCTAATCTAGTTACTATTTTTTCCACATGCCCAATAACAACTCCATCTCAAGTTAAAATTGCCCCTACCCCTTGAGCTTCCCAATCCCGTGAAAAAGGGAAAATAAATCCCAAAAATTACTGTTCATGGAGGGAAAATCGAGTCTAGGCCCACAAATGCGGATGATGTGGTAGCAATTTAAGCCTTTTGAGTCCGTTCTTTTTATAACTATTGGGTAGAGGGGTTTTTTCTTCCAATAGTCAAACACAAAGTCCCAAAATCAAGTTTTTAGCATTTTGTTTTAAGCACTCTTAGGGATGCTCTAACATGAGGTGGTATGTAAGCGCTCTACTAGAACCAAATTTCCTTTAGAGATGCCCTAACATTATACTATTTTTTTGCAACCTGTGACTATGGTGGAGGTTTTCTCTGCTAGATCCTCAGACAATGGCGCATGGTTGTGCACCTTCCCTTGCACGTCCAGTATTGGCAACACCGGTGAGTCCCATCATCCCCAATGGGTTTCTAGGCCCTGGCAACCCAGGATGTCTTGCCTTAATGGCCTGACTGTATCAACTTCAACATCGTCCCTCCTCTCTGATGCCCTCAACATGTTGTCATCTTATCTTATATATCAATTGAGGCTGAATGCAAATCTTTCTACACCACCTATTCAATCACTGTAGCGCTGCAGCAACTGCAATCACTTTAGGTCCAAGGTTCAGTAGCGTGATCGCAACAGCAGGATTGCAAAATTCATGGCCGGACAGGTACGGATTACGAAATGGCTTTTGCTAAGGTACTCCCAAATGTCTATAAAAGAAAAATTTAAGGACATATTACCTCCTACTACTAGGTATAGGTTTAATGTTTATTATTTATATTTTAAATATTGAAATATCTTCTTAATAGATCTATTGATTGAGTTAGATTTAACTTTCCTTTTTTCTTTTGCATCATAGATTTAGACGCACTATCATGGTCTCATCATCTCATGGCCCAACAACACGGTCTCATGACCAAACGTGACAAGGGAATTTTTTGGAAAAAAATGTGATAAGCCAGTGAACGTTTCTTTTTCCTTTTTGTCATCAATTTAGACCGATGATCATGGTTTCATGGCTGAACCAGACAAGTGAACATTGAACAAACATGACAAGTGAACGCGCATCAAGTGAACGTGGACATGATGGCTCAGTCACGACATCTTGATACGTGGCAAGTGAACGTGTGAAACGTAATATCAAGTGAATGTTTGAAAAAAAAGTGCATGCATGACAAGGAACGTCGACATGCTAGTTAAGAAGGTGAGAGAAACAGTGTATGAGAAGGAAAGAGGAGAGATTAGGAAGCCTAGTTAAGAAGGTGGAGATATGTTTGATTTTTTTTCTTTCTCTCTCTATATTAATTATTAAAATGTTTCATTTATTTAAATCAATGGCTGAGATTATTTGAGATTATCCTCTTAGGAGGTGAGTGAAGTATTTAGCAATAGCCCTTATGAAATACCTACTCTTTTATGCTTAGGCCGAGTCAATTAGACTGCATATAATTTATCATAATGTTGGATCGTATGGACCAATCGGACTAATGGAACTTAGAGACATTAGTGTGTGAATGGCTATTTTCTTTATTTAATATGCATAATAGAATGGAGATTAGCAAGACTGTACAATGCTATTAAAGAGTATAAACGCACCTTGTTTCAAGCCCATATCATCAGCCGTCAGAGACGGTCTGATGTTCAGTAATTGTTTCACTTATTTCCACACGCTTGTAATTTTGGACTTTAAATGCACTGCGACTTTTGCTTCAATTTGTGATCGACAACTAATAGTGTCAAGTAGGCTCTGCGATAAGAGGTGGCTTTGATCAAATCCCAGTCTTGCGTGGAGCGCAGGCATCGAGACAACCAAGCATTCTTCACGAAAGGAACTACAACACTCTAGAATGGTCTTGACCTTCCATCATACAACTTGCCAGTCTCCTTGCTTAGGATGCATCGAAATGAAAATCGAGGAAGTAAGCGCCAAGAGAATTCAATCCAAATAAACGATGCGGAAATCCAAGCCCAAGCAATGATTCCAAATTGTCTGATGGTAGAATCCGTGAGAACCCATGTTAACCCAACCTATATCCATTCTTTATCTGAAGCATTCCTAGTTAATAAACGCTCATGACGAGAGATGATTTGCCAACATTACCGGCAATCCCCCATACCGAGACCACACCCTGATTTCTTGCTACAGCTCGGATATGCGATGCTCCTCAATATTGCGCCCGACGAGTTCAAATTTCTCGGTCCATTCAAATGCCCTTTTTCCTTCTTCCAGACAGAGATACGTAG
>JACEFO010000435.1:0-25851 GCA_015342445.1 Digitaria exilis
ATCATCGACTGAAGAATGACTTGGTTGAGCATATATGGGGAAAATTTGGAGACAACCATCTCAGCAGTGAGCTGTCAATAATTACATCTACTGAAAAATATTGTATCCATTTCAAATTATTTTTTCTTACTGCAATGTAATGTAATAGTAGTCCTATTTACAAGTTGTATGAAATCGTTTGTGAATTGCATTATGGCTGAACAAATTTTTATCTAATTTGTCTCACAAAATGAACAATTTACATAGGGTTGGGGAGAAGAGAAAAATGTACCTTCAAAGCGCTTCTCCACTGCTCTCCCATCTTCCTTTTGCCCCTCCGCTTTCCATCTTCTAGTCTGCCTCCTCGAGCACGCCCTGATCTACACACGCATCCTCATCCTTCACTTGGCAGCATGCACCAGTTGATCTGGGACGTCGGGGCGCCGTGCACTTCTTCGAGATTGTGGGTGAGCATCGAATTCAGGCGCTGCTCGTCGCGCGCCGCCCGCCCGCGCCCCCGTGCCGTCGTCTTCGACCACGCACTGCTCGCCGCGCGCCGCCATGCGTGACCACGCGCTGCTCGCCGCCGCCCCCCCCCCCCCCCCGCGAGCGCTTCCCGCCCTCATCTGGCTCCATTAGATGGTGAATCAACCGGATCTCTGCTCCTTTCCCTTAGGATTAATTGCAGGATCCCTACCTGGGATTGGATGGATCCCTGGTTGGATTCAGATGGGAAGAGGAAGGCAGAAGGGGACTGGAGGTGACGAGAGAGAGACCGAAGGTCCGCCGCTCGCGCGAAGGGAGTGGACGATTCTTTTTTTCTGGTCTGTGGGCCCACAAAACGATGATGCGCTTGGATGGACCGACCATCCCTTTGGGTTCGCCTGTGTTAACCCTGCCAGAGTTCGAACAAGGGCTGGAGTTGCCCTAAGAGCAAGGGCAATGGTTCCACCGCTCTGGCTCCCGCTGCCGGCTGCAAGGTCTCTGCAGTTGTGGCGGGCCCCACGGTTAATTAATGCGTAGCAGCTCCCTGAGCCAATAACATCGTCACAGCCCATGCACCCGTCCAGGCGGGCGTCTCGCTGAACGTGCTTTGCTTTGCTCTCTCTCCTCTTTTCTCTCTCATCCACTCTAGATCTAGCCAGCTCCCCAGCCTTCTATAGCTCTAACTGAGGTGTCCGCTGGGGCATTGAAGGCCAGGAGCAGCCAGCCTTCCATTTACTTACGCCCGGGCCGGGCCCCTTGCAGCCCGGTACTCCTCCTCCAGATCGGGGATCCGACCCATTGTTGTGTGTGTGTTCTACTACTGGTTTAGGAGCGAGGGGATTCGATCTCTACTCGAAACCTTTTTGCTTGTGTTCATCGTGCTTTTGGTTCGTATCCTAGGGGCGATTCGCTCGTGCCAGAAGTCCAGAACGGCCTGAGAGCAAGTATTATAATCGCGGTAGGCGGGCGGAATCCGACGTGGAGCTGAGAGCGAAGGCGCACGCGGTGTCTCAGAGCAGGTATTATAGCTGGCGACTAGCGGGCGAAAGTCCTATGTGACGGGAGTGAGAAGAGAAGAGAGAGAAGTAGAACCGGCCGTTTCGCGAAGCGGCGGCTTCCAGCGGGCGAGAAGCCATTCTGCTGCTGCTATTGGCTCAGATAACTGGTAAGCATTAAATGGTGCAGCTGTAGTTGAATAAAAAAAGAAAAGCTAGATGAGATGGCGCTGCTATCCGCCAGCAGCGGGCTAAATCTATTGCCCTTGCTCTCATGACGGCGCCCGCTCCGGCGCAGACGCGCGAGCTGCGAGCTTATTCGCTCAAGGACCTGCAACACATTAAAATTTCCGGCGGGACCGCCAGCCCAAAACACTCCGCGTCATCGCAGGTCCCAGCCGGCTGCCGGCGAAATCATAAGACCTGCTCTGACTACGATCCCCCGATCATCAGACGGCTCCAATCCGGACAAGCCAGCCGTGCCAGCCTGACGCCCTGCACTGCCCTGTGTGCACACCGTTCCTGAGTCTCCGAGAATCGAACGTCGCGTCGCGGTACCCGTGTACCTCGTCTCGCTTGCTGCGACTCGTGTCAGCGCACTGCACCGAGTCGTGCTCTGCTCGGCGTTCGTTCGACGACCCAGAAAGCGTGTGGGTCGAGGACGACGCCGGCATGCAGTCGGCAGAGGCCTCTCGGCCCTGGCGTGCCGTGTGCGTTCAGCGTGCGTCCAAACGTGCTGGGTGGGCTTTGTCACGTGCGTGCGTGCGTGCGTAAACGCAGCTGGCAGGGGGGTACGGGTCCGGGGATTGATGGGCGACGTCACACGCGCCGGGGCCGTGGCCCGTGGTGGGCGTGGTACCACGCGCGCCCGGCCCGATCATGCATACAAATGTCAACCGCCCATGACGACGGTGGACGGCTAGCTGCACTTGCTCAGCTGGCCGGTTCTACGTTTGCAGTTCTTCTTTTGCTTCGTATTTGAGTGGCAAGGGTACTGTACGAAAACTCGACAAGTCAAGCCGCATGCATGCATCTGTACATGTGTGTAGCCATGTGGTGATGCCAGCAGCAAAAGCATACCTCTGTTGCATGCGCTGATCTTTAGAGGGGTTGCAAAATCGTCACATTTCAGTTGCAAACCTTTTTTTTCCCCCTCTTCCGAAGTTGCCGGCGAGCTTCCCGTTGAGAATTTCGCCATGTCCGTGCTCAGACAGAGCGGCTCAAGGCCAAGCCAAAAAAAAAAAAAAAGAGCTCCATGCGACACACGCGCGCTCGGCCTTGTCTGATCGTCCGGACGAGGCTACATTCCCGTCTCATCCACATTTCCACCATGTCCCCGGGACTAACCCCTGCTGCCGTCTCGTGCTGTATGTGGGCTGGGCCGTACGTACCACCAGAGCATGCAGCGCGAGTACGCAGGCAGGCGTAGAGAGAACGGCAGGCGAACGGCAACTCCAGGCGAAGGCAGGGCTCGCAGAGCGCGCGAGTAATGGCCTTGGAACCCGTGCACGCTGCCGATCCCGAGCCAGCCGTCCGGTGCGTTGAGCGGTGACGGTGGTGCTCTGCTCGCTTCCGCTGGCGACCTGGCTGGCAGACCTCGCAGCAGCCAGCGCAGCCTGCAACCAGGGAGGAGCAGTGGAGCAGACGGGCCCAACGGTCCCAACCAACCAACCGACGGCGACCACAAACTCGGGTGACGCGAGCCCTGGCCTGCCTATGCCTGCCACGGGATGTCGGGATCGTCGAGCCTCGACGGCAACGGCGCACGCGTATCCCGAGGCAGGCCGCCGCCGTAAATGGAGGTCCGGCGGCCGGACCACCCGTACGCACGACGACAAGGGTTTACTCGCACTGCACGGCGACAAGGGAAAAAGTACTTTTCAATAAGTTTTTTCTATTCACCCCACTCACAGAACACGTTTTCCAATACACTATTCAACAAAAATACTTCTTTCTATCACCCATATGAATATACGCTTCCCGATACACTATTCCACAAAAATACTTGTTTCTACCACCCATATGAATATAGCCTGCCTGATGCTATGCTCGCCACACGACGCAACGGATTACAGGAAATTGAAGGTAGCCCGTGTATCGCGGGCACCTCGCATCGCATCACGTCGCAGGCAGCCATGCCGCTGCCGGCACAAATCCATGCCGATGTCGCGGCGAGCGAGCGAGAGCGGAGGCAGGCAATCCGGGTCTCTGACAGACGATCTTTTTCGGACAGAAGAAACACGGGCCCTCTCGGGCAGGCTGACGACGGGCACTCATTCATTCATTCATTCATTCGTTCATCCATGAATCGCACACGCTGCCACAAGTCAAGGTGCAGATCAGCAGACGTGGAGGTACGTAAGTACGAACGTGCTAGGGCACCACCGTCCGAGCTCGCTGCAACAGCAGCTGACAGAAGTTACTGCTGGTAGGAAGCAAGCAACCAAGCGCCGTCACTACTCGCAGCAAAGCATGTCGCAACGGAGACCCCCCACGGGGGCTTACCCACCTGGTCTAGTTACTTCGGGTACGTCGGGGCGTTGGAGGTTGTGCGATCCAGCACAGGCCGGCCTTTGCAGCCGGACAGGATAGCATCAGGGTCAGGAGGTCACCCCGGACACATATCATCAACGATCGTGCAGTACACAGGAGGCACAGGGGAGTTTTATTGAGCCAACTAGCAATCCATACACCCATCCTATTCCTTCCTGAATTCCTCCCTCGTGCGTGTACATGTGCTTCCAGTCTGTTTCAAACGGGGTGTTTACTCCGGCACTCAAACTTCTCCCGTGGAGTTGTTCCCCGGCCTCGCCACCGCCCACGGGCACCGGTCCAATCCGATCGCCTCGCCGTCGCCGGTCATCGCACCAGAGGGATGAGGAGGTATTCCGCGTAGAACAGCTGCGGGGACACGTGGGGGGAGTAAATGGTCAGTAACTGAGGGACGCGGTTAACGGCTCCCAGATTCAAGGTGGGGAGCAGATCGGGAGGTGATTAAGCCGGGAAGGACAGTCGGCACACCCGCACGCACGCGGGGGTGCTTCAATTTCAAAGAGAATAATGATGGGGTTTCTGGGTTACCTTCCAGATGAACATGTAGAACGACGTTATCGCGACTTCGCTCGTCAGGTCAACCGATCGCGCACAGCTCCATAGGATCGCAGCGAGGACGGAATGGCCAGCGATCTGCAAGATAAATGTTATGAGAGTTCATAGTAAAACCGGAAAAGAAAAGGCATACAAGAGTTAGAATTCCTTTCAGTTTATCAAGAATTAGATAGTCAGATTCTCAGTGTTGAAATGAAAAAGGCTATGATTTTGGACAAAGGCGAAGCTGAGTAACCACGTTATGTTGAAATCATGCAGAAAAAAAAAGGCAGCGCTGCAGAAACCAGGCGTTTGCAGTCTTGCTCGCACAGAACAAGCTCTGAGCAATTACTAAGCAATCATAACCTCTAGTAATTGAAGTTGCTGCTGAAGATTAGGACTCAAGGGGAAAGGAATGGGCCAATGGCACGTACGGTTGTGGTTTTGCTCCACAGAGAGGTAGAGGTAGCTCCCATCAGTATTGCAACGCTGTAGGCCATCTCAAGCAGACCAACACAGATCCAGAAGACCTGTTTAAGTTCATAACAGTATGTTCAGGTGTAACTCTGTCAGCAATTGTTTGGGGGGAAATACTTTCTCAGCCATTTCTTTTGCTAACCTTCTTTTGGCCTAAACGGACACTGAAAGATCGGATACCAAATATGCGGTCCCTTCGATATCAGGTATATCCTACATGAAATGGCAAATTTATTCAGTGCAATAGTAGCATTTTCTTAGCAGATTAATATATTTAGATATTGCACAAAGTGACTGGGGATTTATAGCGGGTATCAGTGCAGGCAAAAACTTGCCAGACTTTCAAGAAGTTGCATTCCATACAGTTCATTATTTACCTTAAAAAGTGCTATTACAACTGAGAAGAAAGTCATAAATCCAGTTGCAAACATCAATGGCCTCGTAAAGACTGCTGGTCTTCTGAAAACAAAGGTCTGGTAGATTTGCATTGACAGACTGTTAAAATAGATAGACAGCAAAAAATATATGTTGGAGGTCCACAATTGACATGAGAATGGTACAACATATTCCAAAAGCTTTCGTTTTTCATAGAGATGTATTTTTACATTTAAAAAATGCCATAGGAAGACTTGCCTGAATGTGGAGAAAAAAGGCCAGCTGAACAATCACTGCACGAACTGCTAATATGCAAAGTGCTGCAACAACAGCGAATCTCTTCCATCTGAGGTACGGCAGCTGTAAAGACCAAAAACGTGAATTACAGTTCCTTTCAGCAATTCAGGTTGTGGCAACTTCTGCACACGAAAATCAGTACTATTTTAAATAATCGTAATGCCAGAAAAAAAATGATAAGTATATCATCTGTTTATTCATTGTAAAAGCCGTAAATTGTTCTTCTAGTGAAGGAAAAAAGAAACCCTGAATATGTGTGTCCGAGTGTAGAAAATTTAGGAAAATTCAGTATTGTTTAAAACTACTGCATTTTTCCTGTTGCCTCAGATTTGGGCTATGGTCCATTTCCAACCCTTTGTTTCTCTCCATGGTCCATTTTGGCCCACCAATATTGAGATGTGGGCATCTCATGCTTCGTCAGTTAAATCTGTAAAGCCCATTTAAGTTTTCGGACCAACTTGCATAGAAATCCCACCTCACAGCTTGCGTCACCTTTCATGATAAGTTAAAGTGGGATAAATTGTATAAGAATTTCATTAGGTAAAGTGGGATTAGGTACAGCGGGACAGTTTTTCGAAAAGTTTGCTCTAGACATGAAGGCATTAGCTCAGAGCATCTGGTTTTTCTCCTCTAGTCAAGCCATTTAACTCTGTTATTGCTGGAGCAGGCAAACTTGTCCGTTTGCGTGTGAGTTGCTCAGCACTGTAATTGAAAGGAAAACCCCTGTAGACTTAATTAGAAGTCAGGACATGTTAGTTAAGTTGCAGTTTACATAAAAATCTTTGCAATGCAGAAGAGAACCATTAACAAATCCCACAAACGAGACTAGGAATCATTACTAATACCAAAAGCCCTAATCAAATTTTTCAAATGGCAGTACCAGGCCCTGAGACATGAGCTCTTACATTGATTGAGTATGCAGTGCCAAGCACGAAGCTTATGAAAAGAGCCCAAAACAGAGGTTGTGATCCAACAGCCCATCCAAGGCCAAAGCTCTACAATATACATAGCACATACTGTGAATCAGTCTGAATGTCTGATAGACTATGATTGAGGAATTTCAAAGTAACTATTTAGAGGTCCTGATTGATATTAGCAAGATTTAAAAGTCCATTGGCATAAGGACTAAATCTAATTGTTTCACACAAGTTAGTAAACGGAGATCCTGGAACTACAGTTTCACAATACATATTCATAACTCACTAGAAGTCAAAATTTGCCCAATCATGTATATTCCAGTCTGCATAAATTATTTCAGAGTTCCTCATATTGGAACATTTTGCACTAAGCTACTGATCTCACTAGCTGAGACTGAGAGCACCATTAACAAGAAAGACTTATACTCAAGATTTTATCAGAAGATCGAATTGTTTAGTTTGAGACACCACTGTAGGCATTTCAGATCTAAAGACACAAGACTTTTAACAGGAATACTCCGAAGAGCATATCATTTAGTTTTGAGACACCCACTTTAGACATTTCAGGATCTACCTATCCAACAGAAGGGAAGTGAAAATAAAACATGAACCAAATTCCAAATTCTTCCATACTGAGCATAGTTACCATAGCAGCAAAGACTGATACTATTGCAACCCCAGTTGTAGGGGTATATTCCCCAGATGCCAGTGGAAGAGTTGGCTTGTTAACCTGGTGAGGCACAAACATTAGCTCCCAGAAGTCCATAAGGTAGAAAAGGCATTTACTATAACCGAGCTTGTACTGAATTCAAAATACCTTGTCTATCTCAATGTCGAATAGCTGGTTCAAGCCAACAATATAAATGTTCATGAAAGAGCTGCGACCACTGCCTGCATAAGAGTACAGACGCAGCACAATGAAACGATACATTTTTGTGTTTATAAAAGGAGAGCGATATTCAAAGTTTTACTACCTGCAGCAAACCAGTGAAGAACAAAGGAGATAAATCAGACAAGCTCTGGACAGCTAGAAGGGAAACTGAGACTATGCTTAATGCCTGCTTAAACCAAAAAAGAAAACCATCTATCAGTGAACAGAAAAAGAAAAACCAACTCAAGGACATACTAGCTTCACCAAAAGATCTTGCACAGTGGAGATTGATCTGAATGAAACAACACAACAAGACGAATTAACTGTTCCTATGACAGTATGTGGGCGCGAAAATCTGTAAAATGCATCTAGAGACGCTGATATTGCCCTCCAGATGCTTGCAGAATCATGTGCCTCAGGTTCAGATTGGAGCTGTTGTCCCGAAGCATTAATAGAAGTACATAATGACTGATGTGGTATCCTACAATAGGAGGATTTCCAATCGAAGAATTTCTGACTGTGATACAAGGAAGGGCCTTGGGTCCTTTGGCTGGAGAAGCAAACTTGTGCTTCACCGTATCGTTGGATAGAACAGATCGGTGGCAGAAAATGATCTGGAAAGTCAAACATTTTCACACTAGGTCAAGCACACAGGTAAGATGGAAAATCCCCCAAGGCACCATGAATGAAATAGTACATGACTAATAAGCTCGACATCAGCATGCCCATTATTTTCTGACGAACCATGGACCTTTTATGACTACAGTTTATGTTGAAGAATGGGATCAATCAAAGAAGAAAGAAAATTTGAAGCACTTATCATCTACCAACGCAAAATATGATAGAAACTTCAACAATATACACATGCGGATATGCCAGTATCGTTGGGGGTACCACAAACAACTTTTAGTTATTTCAGTGAAGGTATTATAATTCTACACAGGCAACAAGGATCACAGCAGAAAGTTGAGGGTACTTTTATGCATCAAGAAGCCTTTAAAACAATTCTCTTTCATAAAGAATTAACATGTCAGTCTCAAGTCAATCACAAGTAACACACTTAAACATTTCCTTGAAGCTTGCAAATGCCCTTAATTCTACAAAAAGAGTTCTTCATATAATCAAAATAGGCTCAGTTAATTAAGAAATTGGGATTTCATAGCATAACTATTTTGACCTTTCTTTTGACATATTAATGCTGACAAAAGTCAAAATCAAACACGCATCCAAAATAGGCAAGGGTTCAAATTGATTAACCGCTTTGACTTCCCCTTTCACACATTTATCCTGATAAAAGTCGGAATCAATCAAAATTCCTGCATGGTTTGACCATTCCCCCTCATCTTGAACTGAACCTTGAAAGCGTGAACTGGACCACAACAGGATTCGATTCCCCGCAACTAAACCCTCATTAAGAAGTTGAGCAGACACTGAGCGATCGAATAAACCCCTAATAACTGACAGCTGCTACCACATCACTCTGCCACTGATTGCAGTGTTGACAACACTGACCGATTATTCGCATCGAATCGCATCCCAACTTCAGAAGCATCGCTATCGCCGCTCTCTATCGGGCTACTAATCCCTTCTCCAATCCAACCAGACATCAGGCAGCCGCAGCCCCCGGACGGCGCCTACCGCTGAGGAGCCAGGAACAGGAACCACTCACTTACTGACTGACTCACTCACCTCGCGGGCGGGCGGCGCCGGGCCGCGCGGAGAGGAGGGACGGCCGGAGGCGGAGCGGCGCGTCCATCCCGGTGTGGCGTCGCGGGCCGAGGGCGGAGGCGCGGAGCGGAGTGAAGCTCTGCTGCAGCAGAGCGAGTTGGGGGAAGGCGTGGGGTGGGCGGCGGCAGTGGGCAGGTGGCGCTCGTCGCGTCGCGTCGCGTCGCGTCGCGTCCGTGCGCTGCGCGGTGGGAGTTGCCAAGTCACGGCCGTTTCCTGCAGCCTTTTCACGCTGCGATACCCGGAAAAAAATTCCCTGCAGGAGGGCTGTACAGCGCCCTCCGTGCAGGACCTTCCCCGATGTGCGCCGCGTGGACAGACCATGTATCCAACGGATGGCCTGAAGAGACATCGGTCGGCTTGACAAATAATCTGTTTTCCTCCGTTCGGCTCAGCCTGCCACACTTTACTCGACTCACATAAGCCGGCTGCATCCAGAGAAAATAGATCGAGTCATCCCGTCACCGCCGCCGTGCCGCAATCACCCGACCACCGGCCGCCATTCCTCTTCTCGTCTGGCCGCATCAGGAGTGTGCGGCTTCTTGATCTTGTAGTAGACAGCAAAGGAACACAACCAGCGACCCAGCCTAGATTCATACTAACGAGGAAGCCTGTTGCACGCGCAAGCTGATGAGCTCTTGCTGTGGCCAGGATCATGTTCGTGTGGTAATTCAGAACTATAGGTGATGGAATTGAGCATGGGCACTGTCCCAAGGGACACTACCAATTTGAGAATGGACAATGCATGCCAATTTGAGAATTTCAGTAGACAAGCCTACAGTGTTCTGTTCCAAAATTTCAAGTAATAATATAGGAAACTGCTGAGCCTAGTATGTTCAGCTTTGCAACAATCGAGGAGGCCCCAAGTGCTCTGTGCGGACCAACGTCACGATGAGCACTCGAGCAGCACTACCAGTCGCAACGGAGGCAGCAGCGCCGCCGCAGAACCCGCCACGGCGCCACCAGGAGTCGCCCCTACCTCACATGCCCTCACCTCGGGCTCGAGCCGACGACTGCAGGAACGGTGGTGGCCAATCCTAGGCCCCGGCGAGCCCGAGCTGCGCTAGGCCGCCGGGCAGGATCCGCCGGCGCCGCCATCTGGTAAAAGCTTTCCCAGTAAAGATTAACCAAGAACGATTGAACGAAACGGCGTTTGAGCTGATCGTGCACATCTTCCAGAGCCGGCTCATCAGTACGTCGCTGACTCGTGGTAGGAATCGGAGCCGAAGTCCTGTACGAGCCGCGTCTATTGCTTGCCGTTGGATACGTGGTCAGTCCACGCGGCGCACATCGGGGAAGGTCCTGCACGGAGGGCGCTGTACAGCCCTCGATTTTTTTTCCGCGATACCCACCTAATTTTTTTTGTTGCTGCCTTGTCGCTCGTGCCGGCACGGCAGAATCGCCGTCTCGTGCGAGATGTGGGCCGTCGTTCTCGCCCGCCCGACTCCCTGTGGAAGACTGTTCACAAAGGGATGCATCGAAGTGTGCCACAGTTACGTTCGCGGTTCACCTCTCATGGTCGTTCCGTGTAGTGTTGCTCTCATTTGGCAGAGATTGATCACCTAAAACGTACTGTCCTTCACTAAACTGTCCGACTGGAATCACTTTCTCGCGTTTTGTTTCGTTGGAGTTATTTAGTTGGTCGAGATTTGATAAAATTTTCTGTGGCAAAACTTTACTATAGCAAAATTTTGTGAGAGAAATCACTGTTGGCATCCGCATCTCTGACTCTGATTCTGAACCTGGCAAACGAGAAAGTGCAGTGATTTTCTGTGGATTTACGATGGTGCTAGAAGTGGATCACAATTCATAAAAAACAGGGGATGGGTGATGCTTTGAGCATTTAGGATCAACTTAATCGTGCAGCCCAAATTATTCAGAAAAAAAGAACGATCGAATTGCACCAGAATCAGGCTGTAGAGGGAGAGCAGCTATAGAGTACATACGTACAGTGTACACAGGTTGGGAGTTGGAGAGTACGTTGGCGTGTCAGCACGGACCCAGTGCGGCCCAGGATTTGGCTCCGTGTGCCGCCCGGTCCGTGCGTCTCATCGTATGGGTCCCTTCCGGGCCCGTGGGCGTTCCGTCCGTGGATCGCGCGCTCGCCGAGCCCACGACCGCGAGAGGGTTGGGTATTAGGGAACCAAGCGTGCTTTCATTCACGTGCGCAACCAGCCAACCAAACGACACGTCTTTCATTCACGTGCGCAACCAGCCAACCAAACGACACGTGAACAATAGCACACTGCACACCGTTCACGAGAACCAACAACCAAGTGCCACGAGTTGGATTTCGGAAGCGGTTCCATTTTGATTTTTCCTCTTGCTCCCAAACAAGCTGCGATGAGGGACTCCGTACGAAAACCCCGTCAACAAAGTACCAAAACGTTGCGGTTTCTCCCGGACTCGGTGTCTGCAGTACCATCGCGATTGCAGTGTCTAGGTACTGCAGACAAGGATACAAAGCCTCGCCGTTGACGAACCGTCAACTGCGACTGAGAGAGATGGACCACCTACACCTAGCATTCCTTGTTCAGTTTCCACTCTCTTCTCTTTTTTGGAGAGCATCTCTTTTCTTTTCTTTTCTTTGGAGAACGTGACAGTGTAGGAGTATACAGTAAAGCAGGACAGCAGAAGCAGATAACAAACCGTACGATGACAACGAGGGGCACTGGCCGTAGTAGCCACTGCTTCGCGCTCGCGGCACCACCTCCACCAAGCAGGCAGCCCACATGTAACCGTCGGAGATCCCATTCGAACAACGAGATATTTTCAGCTCCAGCAGTCAAAAGGCGGAGAAAGCGGAATATCCGAATATATAAGCATATATTTTTTGAAGAAAACATATATATAGAAGAATATATGGTCAGAGCCCCAGAGTACTTTGTGTTGCTCTATTAGGACAGGCCCAATGCACACATATAAAGTTAGTAGCTTTATTGTCCATGTAAACAAAAATTTGTGAGGACACCTTTAAAATTTTCATCTCCCAACGCATCTGAAGAGCTTCAAAGGACCTGCAGTCTTACTTTTTTCCTTTCTCCAGCATGCATGTGTCTTTCTCTTTTCTGAAGCTAGTGCAGCCTCTGCAGGAGCCTCTGCCACCCTACGAGGCTAACAAGTGATCTCCACGGTGGAATATGAGCCTAGCTGGCCGGTGAAGCCACCAACGAAGCTCCTGCGTTGGGCTTGGACTTAGTTCGAAGAGTAGGAATGGCTGGATCATCAACTGAGAATGCGCAGCTAACCTGGTGAGGGTGCTCACGTGAGATCAGCTCAATCTTGTAATCTTATACTCAGAGAAAGAATTGAATGATACATCAATCTGGAGCCCTTCAGGCTTCAGGTTCTTGCACTCTAAAATATGTACAGCAGAATGTGACTATAGGTACACTGTACATCGGTTGAAGGATGAGAGTATAACGAGTTAACGACATCACAGCACCATTTGCAAATGCAGTATTTTTCGGCGTCTCTGACAAACGCAGGCTCTTCAAGATTAACAGTAATATTTCCTATCAAAACTTTAGAGTATATATATCCAAACTTATCAGCGACGAAACCTGAATGGGATCTCGTCCACCTTTTAGCACAGGTAGCCTATCTTCCAAACTGTGCGTCCTCTATACGGTCTGCGAGCGTACGCAGCAATTTCTTGTCAAAATTCGGGTCAGTTACTGAAACTACTGACAGGAAATCACGAGCCTCCTCGAATCGCTTTGCTTTGCAGTAACTGTCGACTACTCTCCTGTACGTGAGCTCCATAGGCTTCAGGTTGTGCTGAATCATATAGCTGATGACCTCTCTAGCCTCACTGAACATATCCAGGCTAGCGTATCCCCCGACCATTGTGTGATAGGTTACGACGCAGGGGGCCATGCCATCAGCGATCATCTCCGAGAGGATCCTTTGAGCTTCTCTGATCAGCCCTTGTTTGCAGAATCCATTTATGACCGTGTTATAGGACACAACGTCAGGCTTCACCTCAGAGCTTTTGAGTTGATTCAGTATCTTCTCAGCCTCCCATGATTCGCTGCACTTTGCATACATGTCCATCAAGCTGTTGTAAGTGATGAGGTCGGGGGTCAGCCCGCTCTGCCTGATCGAATCGAAGATCTCGGTTGCCTTGCTGTACAGCCCGTTCTTTGCATACATTGAGAGCATGGAGTTAAATATGACGAGATCAGGTTTGTAACCCCGGGCTTTTATCTCTTCAAATGCCTTCTCGATTCCCTCTAGTCGGCGGCACTTGAAATTGGCGATAACAAGGGTCCTCAAGATAACCCAGCTTGGAAAAACTGCACCTCCGTAGATTTCTTTCTCGATCGCGTCTATCCCAGCAATGTTACCACCTTTTGCATAACATTGGAGCAACAGCGAATACGACTGCTCGTTTGGCTTGAACCCCTTGGTCCTAATTTTGCTAATGATTGACTGAGCAGTGGACCAATCACCTTGTCGCGACAGCACATTCAGCAATGCATTGTATGTGGTGAGGCAGGGGGCGAAACCAGCACTGGTCATTTCGTTGTACATCTTGAAAGCATTAGTCCTTGAGCCACACCGTCCATATGCAGCTATTAGCGTGTTGTAGGTGTCTCGGCACAGCTCAACCCCGCAAGACTTCATCCCTTTTAGAACACGGGTAACATAGTCCTCCATGCCACGCTTCCCACAGACTGCAAGCATTGTGTTCCATGTGACCCGATTGGGTGTGCATCCACTCCTTGACATCTCTGCAAGCATCTCTAGCATCTCGTCGAACCTTGATTTCTTGCCAAGCATGCCAAGGATAAAATTGTATGTGTTCACATTGGGGACACACCCGCTCTTCTTCATCCGACGGAACAAAGCAAGCGCCTCTTCCACCTTCCCAACATTCCCATAAGCTGCCATGACGGTGTTATATGTGAATGTGTTTGGCAATAAACCCTTGCCGGTCATTGTATCCAGGCACTTGGCAGCCTCCTCGTAGAACCCAGCCCTGGCATATGTCCCGGCGAGCTCATTGTAAGTCACAGCATCCGGCTGACACCCGCTCTCCTCCATCTCCTTGAGCACACGCAGCGCCTCTGTGTAGTTCCCGGCCTTGCCAAACACCTGCAGCAGCGCATTGTACGTGACGACGCAGGGGGTGTGGCCACGGGCCTTGAGGTCCTCGAAGAACGCCACCGCCTCGTCGACGAGGCCGTCCGGCAGCACGCCGCGATGACCGTGCTGGCGGTGAAGTCGTCGGGCTCGACCCCCGCGGCGCGCATCTCCTCCAGCAGCGCGACGATCCGCGGCCACGAGCGGCCCATCCGTCCGTACACGTCGAGCACGACGTTGTAGGTGACGAGCGTGGGCGCCACCCCCTGGCGCCGGAGCTCGGCGAAGAGCTCGAGCGCGCGCTCGTACCGCCCCGCGCGGGAGAGCGCGTGCAGCACGGTGGTGTAGGCGCGGACGTCGAGGCGGGACCCGGGCGGGAGCGGCATTTCGTCGAGCAGGTCGCAGACGGCGTCGTGCTGGCCCTCGCGTCCCAGCGCGCGGAACACCATCTCGAGCGCGGCCGCGTCGACGGCGCCCTCGGCTCCCGCCCACCGGAGGAGCGCGAGCGCCCACTCCCAGTGGCCCGAGAGCTCGAGCGCCTTGAGCAGGGACGGGATGTCGGAGCGGAGGAGCTCGTCGCGGCGGGAGGCGAGGAAGGACGGGAGCGTGGGGAGCGGGTGCGAGGAGACGGCGAGCACGAGCGCCTGCGCGGCCGGGGAGAGGAAGGACTGCGTCGGGGTCGGCGTTGGGTGCGACCGCCGCGGCACGGGCGCCGGCGCCGGCGCCGCGGTGAGGTGGAGCAGCAGCGAGTCGAGCGGGAGCGAGGAGGGCGACGGCGGCGGGGGCGCCGTCGGCAGGAGCGGCCCACGCTTCCGCGGCCCCGCTGGCAGCGTGGGCTTGTTCGGGAACAGCCCGCGCCCGGTGGCCTCCATCGGCGGCAGGCGGCGCGGGAGAGGCAACGGTCAACGGACTAGGAGCTCTCGAGCTTGGAGGGGAGCCCCGCGCGCAGGCGCAGTAGCATAGGGGGGAAGGCCGGAAGGGGATGGGGTTTAGGGATACGGTGGCGGGCAGCGGGTGGTCAGGAGATGGCCGGCGGGAGGAGGGCGGCGTCCGGCACCTGCTCCGCTGTTCGGTTTGGGTCCTTTGGCTTTGGGATTGGGAGATCTGAACCTGATCGGCTAGGCCGTCTAGTTTCCAAAATATTCCTAAAAAAACATTATTTATCTAACTTTTTCCTATTTATTACATCTCACAGAACATAATTCATTTAAAAGTATATTTTTTGTGAACAGTGTATTTTCGGGAATCTTTCCCCAATCTAAACACACCCTGAGTCTCATTGGCACTGATCCATGATCGAGTGGCGCAAATCGGCCAACGGAGCATCAGAATATCTGATCTGGCGGCTCGTTCCGGTGATTTCTGGCCACCCGCTGTCGGCGATTTATGCTGACTGGGTTCTCGAGGGGGTGCCCCGAGAGAAGGGTTTGGGAGAAGTCGTCGAGAATCTAGAGCCGAAGGTGACAAGAGACGGTTTAGACAGGTTCGGGTCGCCGGAGCGTAATACCCTACGTCCTGTATGGTGTATCTTGTATTGATGAACGTGTTTTGAGGGGGGTCCCTACCTCGCCTTATATAGTCCGGGAGGTAGGGTTACATGGAAACCGTATAGGACTAGGAGACTTTTACAAGTTTATCTCTAATTCCCTAATACAGTATATCCAAACCGACCAGGACTACTCCTTGTCTTGTACGTCAAGTCTTGTTCATGGGCCGGCCCATAGGATGGGCCGCCAGGGTTGTTTAGTCCGTCAGGACTCTACACCCACAAGCCCCCGAGCACCTTATCTCCTGAAGAACAGCCTTGTTGGAATATAGAGTTCTTTGAAGTCCTCCAGAGTTCTTTGAGTCCGCCAGGGTTCTTTGAGACCGCCAGGGTTCTTTGAGACCGCCAGGGTTCTTTGATCTTGGAAGTTGCAACCATGCTGTTCAATAGGTAATGATGTGCTCATAAAACTTCTCGAAGTTCGGATTGGTGCGCACCGATTAGGTGCGCCCAATTGGGCAGCCCCGAGCCTCGTTTATCTTTGAAGAAGAAATTCGAGGCTCTTTCGAAGTCCGAACCAAAAGAGAATCAATTTCCGAGAAAACCCGAAGTCTTGTAAAATTCTTCAAAAACTTTCAGAAAAATATTTCCTGAAAATATATCCACAGCCCCCGAGCCTAAATTTGAACGAAGTCAAATATAGGATCAAGAAAGGACCAAAAATGAAATTTACCGAAGTAACTGCTTCGAAAAGCCCATATAAACCGCCCGCGACCCCTCATATCCATACGCTTTCGCGAAACAGATCTAGGGTTTGCTGCAACCGCAGTTCGCACAATCCAGAGACCGCACTCAAGCATCCACTTCTTCCCCCAAACTTAAATCCAATCCCACCAAATCTCGAAAGATCACAATGGCTGGTGGTGAAGGTTCTAGCCGCGGCAAAGGCTCGAAAAGGAAGGCGGAAGCAATGAAGCAGGTCGTTACGACCGAGGAGACAGCACCCGCAGGGGGAACAACCATTGTCGAAGATCCCATCAGTGATTGGCCCACCAGCAACCTGACGGAGAAACACATCAAAGCCCTAGAGGCGGATGGATTCTTGCCCGCGCAGCAGATCAGCCAGTGGAGAAGCGCACACAGGCATGAATATCCCTCCGAAGAAACCGAAGAAATCACAGTATGGAAGGCCTTCTATGAAGTCGGATTCGGTATGCCCACCTGTGATTTCTTCCGCCGCATCCTCCAGTTTTACGGGATTGAGCTGTGCCATTTGAATCCCAATTCCATTCTGAATATATCCATTTTCATCCATCTGTGTGAAGCCTTCCTAGGGATAGACCCCCATTTCGCCCTGTTCCGCCATCTCTTTAGGGTGAAGACCTCTAGCGGTCCACTGCAAGTGGTGGGCAAGGTCGTGATCCAGTTCCGCCAAGGCATGAGGGCAGTGTATTTGGATTATACCACCAAGGAAAGCCTTAAGGACTGGCAGAAAGAGTGGTTTTACACCTGGAACCACCAACCACAGCTGCAGGGCCGTTCGGGGAATCCTCCAGTGATGAAGCTGAACTGGAATAAAACAATCAGAGTAGATGAAGCCACACAAATTCCTGAGCTACTGGCCATGATCAGAGACCTGAAGGCACAAGGCCTAACAGGAGCCATAGTCTTCCGGTCATTCCTACTCAGGAGGATTCAACCCTGCAGGCAACGCTGTAACCCAGGGTACAAGTACTCTGGGGAGACAGACCCCTCAAGGAATGCTACCGGGGACTTATCAGAGAAGAGGGTGAACCAAATCTTGAAGAAATTCCTGGTGATGACTGATGAACAATTTCCAGATATTCCAGAAATCTCCGCAATAACCATGACACCCGAGGTAAATTCCTTATCTGAATTCATATCTGCATTGTTGAAAAAACATGGGGAACTAACATCTTGGTCATTATAGTATGAAGCCCGACGCATGCTGTATGTAAGCCTGCCACCTCTGGATCCAAGCAACACAGAGGAAGCAGCCCTACTGGCACGCTGTGTGGATTCCCAGGTAAGGGAAAAAGTCCACCGAAGCAAGCCAGTGGAAAGTGAAGATCCTGATGAGCCAATGATAAAATCTGAACCACAGGACCCAGAAGAAGCCCAATCTGAGGCAGGAGCGACCTCCAAGGGAGGAGAAAGGTCCAAGAGACCGGCGCCAACTGAAGCTCAAGCGCCAGTGCCAAAGAAAGCGCGCACCATGCCCAAGCCCCGTGCCAGAACCATTCCAGAAGGGAGGGCAAAGGTATCCCCGCAACCCAGAGTAGCTGCAACTTCAGCGGGGATAGCCATCGGAGTGATAGGAACCAGCATGCCGCATCAAGGCAGCTCTGCGCGGCGTGCACTGTCTGATGAAGAGATTCTTCATGAGATCCTCAACCCTGCCTCCTTGCCGTTCGAAGGGACAACGCCGATTCTTGAAGAACCCTATCCAGCAGGACCTTCGACGGCGGGGGCAGGAGGTGGAGGAGGAGTTCACCTTGGGGAGCCAGAGATCCCCATGCGACCCTCCAATATGTAAGTATTTCATAAATAGTTGTGGAAGTACCCATTAGAATATGCTGTCAGGACTAACAGACTTCAATTTTCCAGTGTTGAAAAACTGCAGCCACAATCAGGGTAGAACCCCAGGTTGACCACATGGCCGTAGAACCAGAGGCCTTAGTGCCCGAAGAACCCAGGGTTGTTCCAGAAACAACCCTGCCAGAAGCCCAAACAACTCTGCCGGCCGACCCGTCAGCACCAGCAGAAGCCCAAGTGGAGGAAACAGGCGCGGAAGTGCTGGCGGAGCTCGAACAACTGGTCACGGCGGCAGTAATAGAAGAATCCGAGCAGGAACGCCGTGATCAGTCTTCTGCGCAGCCCCCGAGCGTTACAGTGACAACTCAAACCGGGGCGGAAGCAGAGTGCTCAAGGGGGAAGCAAACCGAAGAAACAACCCCGGAGCAAATAATTGAAGAAATCCCCAGGGTACCTCAGAGTACCGGAGCCGAAGAAGAGGGCAGGAGCTTCCGCATTGGGAGCTTCGACCCGGTGTTCAATCCAAACCCACAGACATTTGAATACATCTTGGACACGGAGGAGGACGAACACCACATCGACAGGGGAATGTACCACGCCGAGAGGGCGGTGGCCTACTTCAAGGTTTGTAAAACAACCCTGGACTTATAGTTTTGAGGAAGCATTTTGTATAATCAACTCTGTTGTAGGCTGTTGGCGAAGCATCAAGGAAGAAGACCGAGTATCTGCACAACATTTCCTTGATGCACGCCAAGGCGGACCGTCTCCACAAGGAGCTGGAGCGTGAGCGCGAAGATCGCAAGCTCCAGGAGGCGGAAGACGCCAACACGATCCGTACTCTGCATCTGCGCACCAAGGAATTGGCCGCAGAGAAGGAGGACGTGAAGAAGAAGCTTGCAGCAGCAAAGTCTGAGCTCAAAGGTGCCCTGTTGCCACCGAATTCTTGCACTAGTATATCCTTTGTCTGTGTTCAATAACAATTCTGCCTCTGTCGTGTGTTTGTAGGGGCACAACAACAACTCGCAGCAGCCCAGATCAAGATGACGGATTGGTCCAATGTGGCCAACCGCTATGAAGACGCACTGAAGACCCTCACTGCGGACCATGAAGGCGTAAAAGAACAACTCCGAGTGGCGGTCCAGCAGCGCAAGGATGCCGATGATCAGCTAATTCAAATCCTCGAGCAACAGAAGCAGCTTGCCAAGAACCTGGAGGGTGCTCAGGAGGAGAACAATCGGTTATCCAGGGATCTCGTCCAAGCACAGAAGCACTTAGCAGACAAGAAGGTGCTGGACGAGAAACTTGAGCAGGCGGGCCGGGCGAATGTCTGAACTTGAAGAAGAACTGCGGAAGATGAAGAAGTCAGACGACAACCTGGCAGAAGCCCTGAACCGGATCGCGCAGCTCGAGAAGGCAGCGAATCCGGTGGTGAAAGCCTTGGTGCCCGAAGACCCTTCAACACCGCAGACATTCTTGGAGCGCCTGAGGGCCATGCCAAGACAGCTGAAAGCCTACATCAAGAGATCTTCGAAGGCTTGTCTTGTGCATGTCCTTGCAGTAGTGAAGTCCAGGTACCCGGAGGTAGACATAGGTACATTAGTTCAGGGCGCAGCGCCAGATTGTACGGAGTCTACCTTTAGGGGCCTGAAGCAAGAGGCTGAACCGGTTGCGGAAGCAATTGCTCAGAGCCTTAGGCTGTAGATAAAAACAGATGTTATTGTAATATAAGTACAATGCAATGTAATATATCTTTATTGCCATGGTATGAAGTAGAACCAAGAATTTCTGCGAATTCCTGGGTTGTCTCTGTGTTAAGAACCAGGACTTAGTCAAAATGTACGCGAAGTAGATTTTAACTTGAAAAACAACCCTGTTAAGGGACCCAAAGGAACCCAGGGAGATTTCGTATAGCATTAGCTATCTTATAAAATGTACCCTGGAAGGATACTTGGGAACTAACTGTATGTGGTCTGCCGAAGCAAGAACCCAGTAAGACCCACGAGCGGCAGCGTTAAGCTGATAATTATCACAGAGTAGTGCAATAGGAGGAATAAATCCGTTCTTGGCCCCGAAGGAACCCGGAGAGACCTCGATTTTGCAGGAGGAACAGATCCGGTTTTGGCCCCGAAGGAACCCGGAGAGACCTCATTTATATAGGCTCCGATTGTGTAGGAAAGAAACTGTCCGAGTCTTAGGAAGAACACGGGAGTTTAAATAATGCCACAAAGACAAATAAACAACCCAGTGAGGGAGTTTTATTAAGATAATCTCGTTGTCGGAACAACGGTACAAGAGAACATGTATTGCCGAAGCAAGTAGTTCATTTATTGCCGAGGCAATGTTTAACAAAAGAACCCAGGATGCCGGAGCAATGAGTTTCCTGTGGTGCCGAAGCACTGCTGGATTGTAGGAGCTATGCGTAGAATTTGCGCAGGTGCTCGATATTCCAAGGATTTGGTAAATCCACACCGTCTTCTGTTTGAAGTCTGTAGGTGCCGGGTTGGAGTACCTTGGAGACAATAAATGGACATCCCAAGGTGAAGTGAGCTTGGAGTGACCGGCCGTATTCTGGATGCGGCGTATACCAGTTCTCCAATCTGGAATGATCTTGTCTTCACATTTTTTGTCATGGAATCTTCGAATCCCCTGAAGGTACGCCGCATTATGCAACAAGGCTGTCAGTCGTGCTTCTTCAGCCGTATCGACTTCCAGCATTCGTGTTCATCTGCCATGGCTTCCTGGAACTCTTCAACACGAGGAGCACCATGCATGACATCAACTGGTAGAACGGCCTCTGATCCATACACCAGGAAGAAGGGAGATTGCCCCTGTAGCTTTACTGGGTTGAGATCGTAGGCCCCATACAACCGGAAAGAGTTCTTCATCCACCGGCCCTCTGCTTTTTTCAGGGTTCTTTCCATGCGAGCTTTGAGTCCATCAAGGAGCATGCCATTGGCTCTTTCAATTGTCCGTTTGGCGCGAGGATGAGCAACCGAAGCATAAGATACTTCGATGCTGCGGTCTTGACAGTAGTCCCAGAACTTGTTGCCTGTGAAGGTGGTACCCAAATCTGTAATGATTTGATGTGGTATTCCGAAGCGAAGAATCAACTCTTGAAGGAATTGGACTGCTTTCTCAGAGGTTGGTTTGACAACTGGAAAGACTTCTATCCACTTTGTAAACTTGTCAATTGCGACAAAGCAGTATTCGAATCCACCGGGTGCCCGGGGTAGTTTCCCAATCATATCAAGCCCCCAGCATGCGAATGGCCATGACGGAGGTATCAATTTGATCTTGTGAGCAGGCTGATGCGAGTGATGAGCGAAGTATTGACAACCCTTGCAGTGACGAACGATTTCTTCAGCGTCGTGTAGAGCTGTGGGCCAATAGAACCCAGCACGGAAGGCTTTGCCTACAATGGTGCGGGAAGCTGCATGATTGCCACATTTCTCCTGCGTGTATCTCCTCCAAGATGCTGACTCCTTCTTGCTGTGAGACGCATTTCATCAATGCGCCAGAGCGTGCACCACGTCGGTACAGTGTATCGCCGATTATGACATAGACTTGCTACGGCGGACAATTTGCTGAGCTTCTGCCTTCTCGGCAGGGAGTTTGTCGTGCAAGATGTAGTCTATAATCGGAGCACTCCAAGTAGCGTCGATGAGCATAACCTCGGGAGCTGAGGTTGTAGCATTGGGGGTTGCTGCTGCAGAAATTGATGGCTTGGAGAGTTCATTGACGAAACACCCCGCTGGGTACCTCTGCTCTGGAAGAACCCAGCTTTGATAGGACGTCTGCAGCCACGTTGTAATCTCGCTCGACATGATGGAATTCAATGCCGCAGGAGTGTTTCTCCAGTTTGCGGACTTCTTCACAGTATGCGTCCATGTCTTCATGGTTGCGATTCCAGTCCTTATTGACTTGTTTGATGACCAACATTGAATCCCCATATACCAGCAGCCGCTTGATACTGAGGGTAATGGCCATCTTCATGCCGTGAAGAAGTGCTTCGTATTCTGCAGCATTGTTGGTGACAGCAAACTGAATCTGCAGAACATACTTGAGTTGGTCCCCTCGAGGTGAGATCAACAGAACTCCAGCGCCTCCGCCTTCCAGCTTGAGTGACCGTCGAAGTACATGATCCAATGCTCAGGGCTTGGCGGTAGAGACTGGGAGATTGTGCTCGGTCCATTCTGATATGAAAATCAGTAAGGACTTGAGACTTCATGGCCGTGCGAGAACGGAACTCAATGCTGTAATGTTCCGAGCTCGACAGCCCACTTGGCGATTCGCCAGTAAGGCGTCTTTGATTATGGAGAACCTCGCCAATGGGATAACCAGTAACCACAATGATCTTGTAGGTGTCGAAGTAGTGTCGCAGCTTTCTGGATGTCATTAAGACAGCATATAGAATTTTTTGAACTTGAGGGTACCTGGACTTAGAGTCCGAGAGGACTTCGCTCACAAAGTACACAGCCGCTGAATCTTTTGAAGGTGGCCTTCCTCGGTGCGTTCAACAATAATGGCGGCACTGACGACATTGGTGGTTGCTGTAATGTAGAGCAAGAGATCTTCGCCCGGGAGCGGTGCAGTGAGCACAGGAGGCGTAGTCAGAATATCTTGAGCTTGTCGAAGGCGTCCTGAGCTTCCTGAGTCCACTGAAATCTGTCTTGCTTCTTGAGTAATTTGAAGAACTCAGTACCGCGTTCCCCAAGCTTGGAGATAAAGCGGTTGAGTGCAGCCATGCAGCCCGTAAGCTTCATGACATCCTTGACAGTGGTTGGCGGCTCCATGTTCATGATAGTTGCTATCTTCTCTGGATTTGCTTCGATACCGCGTTCACTGATAATGAACCCAAGGAGCTTTCCGGATGGAACACCGAAGACGCATTTGGTGGGGTTAAGCTTCCACTGCCATTTTGCGTAAGTTGTCGAACGTTTCGGTGAGATCAGTGATGAGATCCTCGGGATTTCTTGTTTTGACTACCACATCATCAACGTAGGCCTCAACATTTCGGTGAAGTTGTTCTTGAAGACAACCCTGTATAGCCCTGCTGATATGTGGCACCCGCATTTTTCAAGCCAAAGGGCATTGTTGTGTAACAATATGCCACCAATGGCGTGATGAACGCAGTTTTGATCTGATCCTCTTCTTTCAGTGATATCTGATGATACCCTGAGTAACAATCGAGGAAACAGAGTAGTGTACACCCGGCGGTGCTGTCGATGACTTGGTCGATGCGAGGAAGCCCGAAGGATCCTTCTTGCAGTGCTTGTTGAGATCAGTATAATCAACGCACATTCTCCATTCATTTGAATTCTTTTTTCTTACAAGAACCGGGTTGGCTAACCAATCCGGATAAAAGACTTCTTTAATGAAGCCGGCTGCTAATAACTTAGCTAGTTCTTTCTTGATGGCCTCCCGACGCTCTGTGGCAAATCTTCGGAGGCGCTGCTTCTTAGGCTTCGCGCTCTCGTTGAGGTCCAGCTTGTGCTCGATCAACTCTCTGGGTACTCCAGGCATGTCGGAGGGTTTTGTAGCAAATATGTCCGCCTGGGCTCGCAGGAAGTCGACGAGCGCGCTTTCCTATGCGGGAGTGAGGTTGGAGCGATCACTGCTGTCTTGGAAGGATCTCCTGTTTGGAGATCGATCGTCTTCGTGGTGACCTTCTCCACAGGCTTGACAGCCCGTGTCTTCTTCTGCGTCGGGCGTCATCATCTTCTGCGATGACGGCCGCAGCCAGGGGTTGGAGTTCCTGGCGATCGATGTGGACGCGGCTCTGACGGCGTGCTCCACTGCTTCTTTAATCGCAGAGGTAGGAGCGCTTGATGTCGCCGCGGAGGGAGAGGACGCCGTGAGGCCCTGGCATCTTCATACCAGGTAGGTTAGTGGGGGATGGCCATGAACTTGGCCAATGCAGGTCGCCCGAGGATGGCGTGGTAGGAGGTCTCGAAGTCTGCAACTTCGAACTTAATGAACTCTGTACGGTAGTTTGATGACGTACCGTAGGTGACGGGCAAGGTGATTTGCCCGAGGGGGATGGCGGCCTTCCCGGGCACGATGCCGTAGAAGGGAGTGTCCGCCGGCTGCAGCGTGCTCATGTCGAGGCCCATGGACTTCAAGCGTTTTGGCGAAGATGAGGTTGAGTCCACTGCCTCCGTCGATCAGGACCTTGGTGAGCCTGCTGTTTGCTACCACGGTCTCGAGGACGAGAGGGTATCGGCCGGGAGAAGAGATCTCGGCCCACTGATCCTCGCGGGACCAGGTTGATGGTGGTGTCGGACCACCGTAGCGGGTGTGACCACCGCTGGTTCTGCTGCATAAGCCTCGCGTCTTGCATTCTTGCGATTGCGCGAGGTGTCGCTGACTGCCATGCCTCCGAAGATGACGTTGACAGTGTTGTTGATGTCTGGGAAACCGCTGTCTCCCTTGTCGTGGTCGTCGTTTCCGTCACCAGCCGGCTTCTGCTTCTTATTGGGGGTGCTGAATGTCTCCCGGAGGAGCACGCACTCGCCCATCGGTGTGCTTGCCGTCGGTGTGGTAGGGGCAGCGCTTCTTGAGAAGTTTGTTGAACCTCCTCTCGTCGTTGCTGCGCGGATTTGGCGGAGCGGACGGTTTGAACGGTTGCGACCGTGTTGTGTGGTCGCTTCCGTGGGTTGTTGCCGTTGCGCTGGAAGGAGTCGCGCGGCTTGATCCCTGTTGTCTCCTGGTTCTTGCGCCTCAGGGTTGTTGGGTCTTTTGCCGTAGCGCTCCCGTTCTTGATCATCGGTGTCCATCCATTGGACACCAGTGCGCGATTCCTCGAGGTCGCGAGACGGTTGTGACGAAGTCACGGAAGAGGGTGCGATCCGTCATCCCTTCTTGAAAGTAATCAATGACTTCGGAGTCGGGTGGGAACGCAGGATGCCTTGATTGGCGAAGAATCGCCTGTTGTAGTCGCGCAGGACTCCTCTGGCTTCTGCTTGCATGCGCGCGCGGAGTTCATACTTGCTACCGGTGGCGCTCGAAAAAACCCTGGTAGTTGGAGACGAAAGCCTTCTATCGCGCGTGGCCAGCTATCGATGGAATCTGGAGGGAGGGACTCAGCCAGGTAAGAGGACCCATGCTCCATCGCAACTGGGAAGTAGAGCATCTTGGAGATGTCATCACCCCCTGATCTTCAATTCCGAGGATATCTGCGCAGCCAGATGTTTGGGATCCTTGCTTCCCGTCGAAGTGGGTAATGCTGGCGCTTGAACTTCCGCGGGAAGGACCTGATGCGGATGCACGTGTGTAGCATGGAAGAGCATCGGGATTGGGGACGCCGCATCTGCCGCCGAATCCGCAACGTGGAAGTGGCTCTTCCCTCTCTGATCCGGATGATGTCGTTGCGGGCGTCGTTGGGTTGTATGAGAGCGAGCTGGAACGGTTCCTCCGCGACGCTGGGACCTGGGAGTTCCTCGAGGACGGCGGGGTTCTTCGCGAGACCTGTCTTGTCCTTGTTTTGGCCTGTGGAGCTGCCGTAGTGGCTGC
>JACEFO010000436.1:0-27741 GCA_015342445.1 Digitaria exilis
TCAATTCTCTGAAGCTGGTCCCACGGCTCTCATCGTTTTTTCTAATCACACAGCGAAAGTTTCATGTGCATAAGTTCTTAAATTGGAAACATTAACCAGCAAAAGCTTCATGCATATTACACAATTCCATGCAAACTAATACTTAATACTACATCTACTCGGCTACTATTACAGTTCTCAACTAGACCTTGTCTAAAATATTCCATACAGCGAGCTTGGCCACAACATCGGCCACCCGCACCCTCTTATCTTTCTATATAGAAGGCCTACCTGGTTTATGAAAATAAATATACCTCTAAGTAAAAAAAAAAAAATGGGGACACACACTTGTGAGGGATTTGCATACGAAATTAAGAATACAATGCTTTGTTTTATTAAAGCAATGCAAAAAGGGTAAAAGGGAGGTAAAGGCAACGAACAGATGGCAAAAGGATTCCCATTCGCCGACCGTCAAGATGAGAAATGCATTGCACACAGGGAGACTCAAGGGGCGAAACGAGCCCAAAAATTGAGTGGCGGCCTGCTCTTTGTTGGGCTTTTATAGCTACAGTGAAACAAGTCTAAACTTCATTGAATAAGAAAATGAGTGGGGGTATGTGCCCCCCCACCCCCCGCCTTACGTAGTTTTCCCCTGGAGAGACTATAGCTAGGTAATTATATATACAAAACACAACTAGGTTAGCTGCACATCAACAGGGAGAGAGGAGAATACATGCTACTATTACAATGCTAAATCAAGAGGAAAGGAGAATGCATGCTACTAAATACACTAGTGCTAAGGAGACTCCATTGATCCGGACGGGTTCGCTGATCGGATCGGAGCTTGTGCGTGAAGATCACTCACGCTAGCTCGCAACGGAGGCGCTGAGCCAGACCATGAGGCCGGCTAGTATTCACGTTAAAGATCCACGTCGACAAGTTGAGCGTGGTGGCGACGTGCCAGTGGCTGCAGGCCCCCGGGGAGGACATGCACTGGCGGCAACCCGCCGCACGCCCTGGCGTCTATCTTGAAGAATACCAGCACTCCCATGGTGCTTGACGCCGCCGCGAACAGCACCACCTGCAGTGCATCCCAGTAGATTGATGTAGTGACAAAATTGAAAACAGGTGGATTAACAGAACGGGAGGGTGCGTTGATCTCTTGTGACACTAACCCAGTGGCGAATTCGGCCAATAAATCAAGAGGGTTCTTCTTCTTCCTTCTCCTTCTTCTCCCTTTCTTTCTTCTTCTTCTTCCATCTGAAAAATTCTAGGGGGCGCTCCAAGCATTTTGGGGAGGTAGGGGGGCTGGAGCCCCCTGCACTCCTCTAGATTTGCCCCTGCACTGACCCACTTGAAGACGACGAGCACGGCCACGGCGATGCGTGAGGGCGACAGTGAAAGGTTGGCAAAGACCTGAGCCGCATCGTAGAGGAGCCTTGGGGGGTGCCAGAAGAGGAGTAGCACCAGCAGCCCTATCTTCTGAAACCTGCACCGGCCGTCGTCGTTAATCGTCATGAAAAAATAGCTAGATGGATATAGGGTACATGAGTAGTAGATGGTGTACTCACTGAAGCGCCGTGAAGCCGACATCCGGCCCGTGGAGGGTGCAGACGAGGTCGCCGATGATAGTGCAACGACAACTAACCTGTAGATGAATACGCGCACAATGGAAGCCATCACCTGGCTTGTAGAGACCGAGACAAAGGAGGCGTCAGCCAGTGTGGGGTTTGGGAGAGAGGAGAGAGAGAGAGAGCTGGGTCTGCTCTGGGCAGCCTGCGTGAGACGGAGTCTGTTTTAACACGAAATTTGTATTATAAACAATAAGATGTATTCGACGGTTCTATGATTACATGCCTTTAGAAGGAGTCAAACATCCCATATTTATAGGGTCAATCATCGAGTATTTTACATGACCGTTACTTCCCACCAAAATTTATGACTAACTCTAACAGAGTTAACCGTTATTCCCACCAATTCTGGGAACTTGACCTCATGTATCCTATTGATTCTACCAGCTTCACCCTTTATGGCTCGAAGCTACTCGTCAGAGTCTTTCTTGCCAAGCATGCTGTCGTCGATCCTATCCAACCTCGGGAGTTCTCTTCTGAGCCTCGAAGGCCTCCAGGTCCTTCTCCTTGGCACCGAATAGGGATTCCTGTCTTCGTGGTTTAGTTTTGACCTTCTTCCCTCCGAGGCTAAGACCGTGCGTCAAATCCTTCTCAAAGTCAAACTTGAGACAAAACATCAGCTGAGCTGAAACTCCTTACCTTCAAGTGATGCCTCCCCTGTTAACGTGATTTCTTGTCTACCTCCTTGATGTTCGAATCATTTCTACTGAGGATCAGGTTGCAGACGGCTTCACCAAAGGGCTCTCGACAGGAAAGTTAGAAGAGTTCAAGCGTCATCTTAATCTGGCATTGCCGGTTAAGATCAAGGAGGGTGTTAACATGTTGAGATTGTGTACGAGTTATGGACGTGAGTTAGTTGAGCTGATCCTAATAGAGTCTATTAGATAGATAAGATAGAGTTAAGGTTGTTGTAACAAGATGTAAGTTGTTGTAGATGGGATCAACACAACAAACTCATGGCATCATCGTGTAAGCCACGCAAGGGGCTCTTCCTTGCCTATTTAACAAAGGTGCGGCCTCCTACGGGAGGTTCAACGCTTCCCAATACTTTTACATGGTATCAAGAGCCATCCTCTACATCACATCCACCCCAAACCCTTTCCATGGCGAGCTCGTCCACCGGAGTTGTCCTTGCCTCCACCATTGGTCCACCCGGTGACTGAAAAGCTCACCAAGGCGAACTTCGCCCTATGGAAGATCCAAGTGCTCCCCACCATCCGTGGAGCACAATTGGTGGGCTACATTGATGGCACCATCGTTGCTCCTCCCCATCAGATCGAGGAGGAGGACAAAACCGAGAAGAAGCAGATGGTCCACAACCCGGCGTTCGACGACTGGGTGGTAAAGGATCAGCAGGTCTTTAGTTACCTTGTTGCTTCTCTTCACCGTGACATCTTAGCGCAGGTTTCATCCTGCGTCACTGCATGAGGGCTATGGCAGGCAATTGAAGTGATGTTTGCCTCCCAAACTCGTGCACGCGCCGTCAACACTCGCATCGGGCTGGCCACCACCAAGAAGGGTGCACTCTCGGTCACAGAATATGTGGCCAGATACGTGCCCTCGGAGATGAGATGGCGGCATCTGGCAAGCCGCTGGACGATGAGGAGATGGTGTCCTTCATCGTGACTGGCCTCGACATCGAGTTCAACCCCGTCGTCTCTGCAGTCCTGGCCCGCGTCGAGCCAATCACCCGTCAACGAGCTTTTTTACCCAACTTCTTGCTTTTGAGCAGCGCATGGATCTATACCATGGCGCTTCAGGTGCTCTGCCAATTCCGCATCTCGCGGTCGTGGCACTGGCGGTCGCATGAGCCATGGCCGCGGCAATGGTGGCCGTGGCCGTGGCAACAACAGCAACAGACCCAAGGTCAAGTGCCAACTCTGCAAGAAGGATGGGCACTCTGTGATGGAGTGCTGGCACAGGTTCGACGAGGACTTCGTCGCACCTGAAGAGAAGAGTGCAAATGCTGCTGCGGGAACAACTACGGCGTGGACACGAACTGGTACACCGACACCGATTCGACCGATCATATCACCAGCATGCTTGACAAGATGGTGATCAGAGATCGCTACAATGGATGGGATCATATCCATGCTGCAAATGGCGCAGGTATGAGTATCGAACACATTGGCCGTGTTGTATGCAAATCCCCCCAACGCAATCTTATTCTTCATAATGTTTTGGCATGTCCCTAGTGCCAAGAAGAATCTAGTCTCTGTTCATAGACTCGCTCATGATAATAATGCCTATCTAGAGTTTCATCCTAATTTTTTCTTATCAAGCACCGGGGACACGAGGACGGTTCTGCTGGAAGGAACGTGTAGAAGAGGTCTCTATCCGCTTCCTGCTGCTGCGTTTGATCACAAGCAAGCCCTCAGTGTCTCTGGCATTGCCACACCTTCCCTGGAGCGATGGCATCAATGCCTTGGACATCCGTCCTATAGTGTCGTTCATCAAGTAGTCCAGCAAAATAAATTGTCCTACTCTAGTGAGCCTAGGACCGAGTCCGTGTGTGATTCTTGTCAAAAAGGGAAAGTCATCAATTGCCTTATCCCAAGTTAGTCAGTCGTTCATCTGTTCCTTTAGCCTTGGTCTTTTCCGATGTATGGGGACATGCTTGTGATTCTTTTGGATGCCATAAATACTATTTTAGCTTCATTGATGATTTTAGCAAATTCTCTTGGATCTACCTACTCAAACATAAATCCAAGGTATTTCAAAAGTTTCATGAATTTCAAACACTTGTTGAACGACAATTTGGCCGCAAGATCCTAGCTATGCAAACCGATTGGGGGGTGAATATGAAAGATTAAATTCCTTCTTTACTAAAGTTGGAATTAATCACCTTGTGTCTTGTCCACACGCTCATCAACAAAATGGCCCTGCCGAGCGTAAGCACCGCCATATCGTTGAGGTTGGACTTGCTCTATTAGCTCAAGCTTCTATGCCTCTTAAGTTTTGGGATCAAGCTTTTCTTGCCGCTGTCTATCTCATAAACAGGCTACCAAGCAAGGTCATTGCTGGTGAAACCCCCCCTCGAGCGTCTCTTTGGAGGAACAGTTGACTACACCTCCTTTAGAGTTTTTGGGTGTGCTTGTTGGCCCAATTTATGCCCTTACAATTCCCACAAGCTTGAATTTCGCTCTAAAGAATGTGTCAATCTTGGTTTCAGTAACATGCACAAAGGTTACAAATGTTTGGATGTTAGCACTGGTCGCATCTACATCTCTCGAGACGTGGTGTTTGATGAGAATGTTTTCCCTTTCTCTTTGCTTCATTATAATGCTGGGGCACGCCTTCGTTCTGAGATTCTTTTGCTTCCACCATCTCTTTTAAATCCTTCTATAGTTGGGGGCTTGCATTCACATGACCATGTGCTAGATACTCGTCCTAACCCGTCTCCAAGTGTGCAGGAAAACCAAGAGCAAAATTTGGGAACAAATTCCCATCTAAATCAAATGCAAACTGATGATTTTATGCAGCACTCACCCGACGCAGGACACGAGGCTGATTCGCCGGCGGCGTCAGTCCGAGGTGCAGGCGGATCCGCCTTGGATCAGGTGTCGCCAACCGCGGCGCCCTCTCCCGTTGTGGCACGTCATCCGCTCCCTTCCGCGTCCGACAGCGCCGACCGAGGGGGCAGGGATCTTCTACACCGCTCACCACTGCGTCGCCCATGCCTGCACGATGGGCCTGGATCCTGTGCGCCGGCTGCAGATCACGAGGATGCTCTGCCTGGATCCGATGTGCTGGGTGTGCCTATGGTCCCTGATGCAGCTTCTGATGGCGCAGATGGAACAGATGCATCTACCACTCGCCCTCGTACTCGATTACAAGGAGGTATTCGTAAATCCAAAGTTTTAATGATGGTACAGCTAGATATAGTTTGTTCTCTGCCAATGGTGAGCCTAACAGTTTGCAAGATGCTTTGAATGATAAGAATTGGAAGGATGCAATGGATAGTGGAATTTATTGCATTGCATCGCAACAAGACCTGACATCTTGTACCCCCTGGTCAAGGCAAAAACATCATAGATTGCAAGTGGGTTTATAAGATTAAAAGAAAACAAGATGGAGAGATTGACAGGTACAAAGCTCGCCTAGTTGCGAAGGGGTTCAAACAGAGATATGGTATAGACTACGAGGACACATTCAGTCCAGTAGTAAAAGCTGCCACCATTAGACTTATTCTTTCTGTTGCTGTTTCTGATGGTTGGAGTTTACGTCAGTTGGATGTGCAGAACGCGTTTCTTCATGGTGTTCTAGAGGAAGAAGTCTATATGAGGCAACCTCCTGGGTACCAAGACAAGAAATTCCCCAAATTATATTTGTAAACTTGACAAAGCATTGTATGGGCTGAAGCAAGAGCCAAGAGCGTGGTACCATAGGCTCAGTGATAAGTTGATTAGCCTTGGCTTTAAGGCTTCAAAGGCTGATACGTCTTTATTCTATTTTAGAAAGAAATATCTCGTTATGTTTATCTTAATCTATGTTGATGATATCATTGTGGCTAGCTCTTCCACAGGAGGAACTGATGCTTTGCTTAAGACGTTGGGGTCTGATTTTGCCTTGAAAGATCTTGGTGACTTGCACTACTTCCTTGGTATTGAGGTGAATAAGGTCAAAGAAGGTCTGATCCTATCCCAGTCGAAGTATGCAACAGATGTTCTTAAAAGAACAGGTATGCTAAACTGCAAACCAATCAGCACTCCTCTTTCTACTTCTGAGAAGTTATTTGCATATGATGGTAATCTACTTAGTCCGGAAGATTCTACAAAGTATCGCAATGTTGTAGGGGCTTTGCAATATTTGACTCTCACACGACCGGATATCTCTTTTGCTGTAAACAAGATATGTCAATACTTGCATTCACCAACCTCGGTTCATTGGACGGCTGCTAAGCGTGTTTTGAGATATGTCAGGCATACTCTACAACTGGGACTCAAGATATCTCGGTCTAGTTCCTCTCTAGTCACTGGTTTCGCTGATGCAGACTGGACAGGATGCATTGATGACCGTCGCTCCACTGGAGGTTTTGCTATTTTCCTTGGAAGGAATCTTATTTCATGGAGTGCACGTAAACAAGCAATGGTATCATGATCTAGTACTGAAGCTGAATACAAAGCTGTGGCCAATGCTACAGCTGAGATTATTTGGGTACAATAACTGCTTCAAGAATTGGGAATACAAAGTCCTCCCTCTGCTCGACTTTGGTGTGATAATATTGGTGCCACCTATATGACTGCTAATCCGATTTTTCATGCTCGAACGAAGCATATAGAGATTGATTATCATTTTGTAAGAGAACTTGTTGCACAGAAGCTGCTTGATGTTCGAATCATTTCTACTGAGGATCAGGTTGCAGACGGCTTCACCAAAGGGCTCTCGACAGGAAAGTTAGAAGAGTTCAAGCGTCATCTTAATCTGGCATTGCCCGGTTAAGATCAAGGGAGGGTGTTAACGTGTTGAGATTGTGTACGAGTTATGCACGTGAGTTAGTTGAGCTGATCCTAATAGAGTCTGTTAGATAGATAAGATAGAGTTAAGGTTGTTGTAACAAGATGTAAGTTGTTATAGATGGGATCAGCACAACAAACTCACGGCATCATCGTGTAAGCCACGCAAGGGGCTCTTCCTTGCCTATTTAACAAAGGTGCGGCCTCCTACGGGAGGTTCAACGCTTCCCAATACTTTTACATCCCCAACACAAGCCCTATTTGAAATGCATGTCTCATGATTGGCCAGTTCATCACACGGCATGTTAATGGTGGTTTGATAAGTGCCAAAATTCACTGTTTATTTTACACGTCACAATGCACTTATTGTCCTTTTTACACTACCTTTGCTCTTGCTGACCTTGTTATAAATTTGTACTTCCTTTACAACATTATTGTCATTTTTTAAAGAGGGACTAGATTTCATTGATATAAAACCCTAGACCTCAACATAAAATAAAATTACATTGAAGCATGCCACTAGGTCTTTATCCTTCATCTTTCTTGTATCCGGCAACATCTATTGCTTCAGGAGAAACAATCACCATGGAACTTTACCAGATCCAAGCCCGAAAGTCGCAGTCTACACCAACAGAAGACTCCATAAACGTAGAAACCGCATAAGAGGCGCATTATGCTCAACCATTGTAGGGAGTAAATGGTGCCGAAAGCACATCGGCCATATATTCTGAAGGTTGGACTGACCATGAGATCCGACACTGTCGCTAGCCATCACCAGCGGCGGCCGGAAGGGCAGATCTGACGTCACCAGCAATAGCACCAGCAACCGGTAAGATGATTCCACCAATGGGGACAAAGGATCTACTCCTTCCTCAAAGTGGATTAGGTGAATGTACCTTGATCCCTCGATAGAGAAAATGCTCACTACGAAGAGGGTGACACATCCAATGGAGAAAAACAAGGACGAAGCGGAAGGCCGGATCGAAAACATCGAATCGACCAACCAAGACATAACCTTATTATTGTGGAGGAAAGAAAAATTATTGGAAAAGATCTAGCAAAACAATAGGTCTGCTAGAGGGCGGATCCCCCTTGCCACTGCCTGAGAGGTCGGAGGCGAGGAGGATCGGAGAATCAGGGGCAGCGGCGGCGGTAGCAGGCGCGCGCAGCGGTTGTATCCGCCCGAGTTGTCGAGGGGCGACGCGAGGGGCAGTTGTGGAGCGGTCTGTTGATAACATTATTGTCCTTTTATGCTCTATGTATTACATTATCCATAGCAACGCACAGGCATTAAGCTAGTAATGACATATAGATTTTTATGGCTTTAGTCTTTAGCAACGTACGTACATGTTTGCTTAATATATACATAGTGGCGTCGGTTTCAACTTGCCATGTGACCCACTCTTACAGGCCGTCTAGCCTTATACGTTGTGATGTCCTTATATAGCAGTACGAAAAAATTGCTATATCTTCTGGTAGTAATGAAGTGAAAAGTCAAAAGAAAAACTCTCTATTTTGTTAGCATCCAATGAATGAAAAAAATGTAAGAAAGTAAGGAACTAAAAAACCAACCATGTATGTAGCAAAGGCCTTAGGAAAACTAGCGCTCCCCTGCTCTTTAGTGACCTGCACGTAGCAGTGGCAGGGCGGCGATTCAGAGTGGTAAATTAGTTCGGTGGCTAAACATCCACGGCCCACGGGACAACTAGACTTATAGCTACACCTTCCACAAGTTTTAAGCATTGGATTTACTGTTCATTTTATATTAGTCTTAAGATCCACCGTCTTAGTTTTTCAAGCGATACTTATAGAGAGATATAAACCAAATGCTAGGTTTTATAAAAAGAATCTTTTTACGGCAGACAAACAGAACTCAATACTAAATTAATAATGTATATTCTGCATATACACGTGCATATATGAATTCTAGAGTTTTCGGACGATGTTGACATTAAATCTCCCGGAATTCTACTACACGGAATTATTGTCAGAAAGATTTATCATGTTTATACTCAGAAAGTCATCAAATCGTTTAGGGGAGAAGAAGGAACCATATGCTTAAAATGGGCCTGAAAGACCGAAAGCAGTGAGGACGGCCTGCCCAATAGGCCCATTTTTCTTCCATGTTTTCATCGTTGTCCTCGCTGAGGCCTTTTTCTGAACAACGAACCGATCACGTCCAGGTCCAGCCTCCGTTCGCGAAATCAGTTTCTGAAAAAAAAGAAAAAAAAAACACCGGCCTCGCCATTCCCGCGCAGTGTCCTTCCTTCTCCAGCCCGGCGGCATCAGGACGGCTTCCGTGTGCCGAAAGATCATTGCAACTCCTGCGTGCTACTGTGCTAAGCGCTCAAGCGACCGCGCCCAGTTAGCGTACGTGCCCCCGTCGGCTAACCGGAGAATGGAGATAGGAGAGTGACCAGTGGTGGCGCAGGCGAGCAAGACGAGGCAGGTGCATCGCCGCTTGGGTCTACGCGTCCGCGGCATACGGAGGTTTGTGTGCCTTTACTCTGTAAATTTTGTGTGAGGTCTCCATTTTCTTGGGCCAACTTGAGGCTTCCCTGTATGCTCGTGTTTTGTTCGTGCAAATGCCTCTACGCCATCTTGCCATCCTAGTGCTTGTCTGCCGTCTGTCCACTACTGTGGATTTATGGTTTATTTGTTGTTGTCCATTTTTGGGGTTTTTTCCCTTTTAGTAAATGGATAAAAAAAAAAGGAGGTGGCTTGCTGGGCCGCTACAAGGCCCGGTCGGACCGAGCAGCCCAGCAGCCGCGAGCCAAGAGAGCGAGCGCCAGCAACAGCACCGAAGGGATAAGGCTTATCCCGTGCTCCTGTTGCTCGTCAACGCCTCCGAGCGTTCCGCTCGCTCGCTCGCGAGCGCGCGATGCGGCGGCGGCGCTGGCGGCGCCCAACGGCGCCCGAGCTTCTCGCGGGTGCGTGGGCCTGGCTTGAGTGGCTGATGCTCCTCCTCCTCGCCTACATATGTGGGGAAGTCTCTCTCCCTCGATACAGCTTCTTCCTCCTCTCTCAGTTTCGCTCGCTGCTCTCTGATTCGCCGTTTCTGGTAGCTGCTGCCATCGCTCTTCGGTGCGGCTTGCTGGAGCTGCTCTCGGGAGTGTTTCTGGTGAGGGGGATTTGGTGCAGGTGCCGCGTGCTCGCCTGTGTGGTGAGTGTACGGTTGCCTGTTGGTTCTGTTCGTCGTCCACCTTGGCCAGGTGCCTGGGTCCTCTGCTGTGCGGCGTTCGTCTTCTTCTCGGGTCGTTGCCGTCGACGTTCCCGTCTGCATCGACAGCGGTTCAGTATCTCCGTCAACCTCCCGCTTCGACGACTCGGACGTGAGCGGCGGAATTGGTTTTCTGGGACAGAACAATTGTTCGCTGAGCTTTGTCTTCCCACGTAGACTTTCTACGTGCAGTGAGTCTTCGTTGCCTCTCTCTGTTAGTTCGATTTTGATATCGTGCAATCTGCTAGTTCAATCTTGGGTGTGATTGCATGGTTAGACAGATTAAGATATACTCTATGATGATGAGTGGTGAATTGTGAGACTAGTGTGGCTCATCCTTTGAATTCTATACTTGATTAGTCTCTCTGAGTCACTTCTGTTATTTTCTGTAATTGGGAACTCTTGAGCAGTCAGTGTTGTTGGATGACTGATTTTGAGTCATATTCCTGTGGGTTCATTGCTGCTTAGTTTTGGCCGTGTCATCGTACACGTGCATGAGTTTCGGTTCCCTGCATTAAACTTGTCTATATCTGTGACTCTGATTTGGCACTATAACTTGTTTCTGAATCCTGTTTTGAGTTGAATCGAAGTATAGAATTAAGTTCAATTTGAATAGGAGTGCCACACTAGTCGAGGATTTGACAACACCTAGTGTTGGAAGGCTTGTAAAAGCAACCCACTATCTGAGAGTAATTTATGAACATTATTCTTATGTTTTGGTCTTTGATATGTTTTCTTCATCTTCTTGACATGTTTATGGATTCGAAAACAATCATGGATAAAGTAGGCTCATGTTTCTATTATTTTGAAATGTACTTATTCATGTATGTAATCTATAAACATATGTATCATCTGAGAAATGTGATTGTTATTCAAGGGATTGTAAATGTTATTGTTATATGCAATTTATTTATTATTGAAAGCATGTCTCTTATTCTTGAAATACTACAACATTATTTGCCTGTGCTTTGAACATTCCAGTAGCCCAGCCAAGGTCTAATAGAAACAGTTCTATTTCTGTTTTTTTTTTCAATTTTGATTTGAAGGGACGGTCCTTGGCATGTTTGCTTTGTACAGTACGTTCTAGGAATCAAGAGGACATCTGAAGTTTTTATTACAACACAAAAGGCACTCTTACAGAGTAGTCCCAAATAAATCCAGTGTTCTACAGATTTTTATTTAGTCGCACAAATGGAGACACAGTGATAGACCTAAATGGTGCAGAACTTTTGTTCTGTGATGTACACATATAAGTTAGGTTTCTAAACCTTTCACACTTGTTTCAACCCCCAAGAAACCTCAAGAATCGCACGCTTGATGTTGAGTATTGCAATACAAACTTGCTCTATTCCTACTCGATCTCGTGGTGATGCCATGGAGCACAAAAGGCCCAACTTTAGCATTTGGAGGCGCAGCTTTGATTTGCTTCGCTTCTGAGTTTCCTCCGTCCAGTTCATTCCACAGCATAACAGGGTCTAAATCTCACCTACCCCATGGTGAAATTCTGTAGCCACATGACTCTGGAGGCTCATACCATCCTTGAATTTCTCATTTGTGGAACACTTCCAGTAAACATCTCTAATAAAAGCACTCCATAGCTGTACGCATCTCCCTTCGTTGATATCTGTCCACCCATGCCATACTATGCATTTAAATGAATAATGTAAAATTAGTATGAACAACTATGAATAAGCAAATGAAACAGGTGGAACATTCATGCCAATAAGATAGTATATACGTTTTTCTCTCACCAGGTGCAATATATCCACTTGATCCTTTTAGGTTCTCCAAATTTGTAGAGTTAGCTGGTGCTGCAGTTGAAGTAGCAGTAAAAAAATCTTGCTAATCCGAAGTCACTGATATATGCGGCTATTTCAAAACTCTACCAAATAGACACTGAATCTAGTCGACATCAAGCACATGGAGGCAAAGGCAATGATACCCAACTAGGAAATGAAATTTGTTGTGTGATCACATTGGCGAACATAACAGTCATATTTAACATATTTCATCTCTCAAGAAAAAAAAACAGAAAATGCCGTTTTGCCAAATGTTTTTTCTTCTCAAACAGCTTCTGCTCTACTAGAAAAATCATTTCACTAGAGGTGTCGTTTTAAGGAGCCAGAGCCCTACTAAGTAGACATTGAATCTTGTCGACATCAAGCACAAGGAGGCAAAGGTAATGATACCCGAGTAGGAAATCAGTTTTATTTGTGCCACTGACAACATTGTGCTTTAGCACCAGCATGCAGTAATGCTCAGCAAGCAAAAGACAGAAGTGTTATGACTAATTGACTATGAGCTTAATTTGGACCCCAGGATGTGCCTGTGCAAATCATCTTTCTATATATATATATTCTATACTTGGCAATGGTAAAGCTGTTCTTAAAGAAAGTGTATACACAACATTGTCCTATCTCCTATGTACAGTGCAATCACCTCTAAATAGTACGTCCAAGCAAGGGAAGAGACAGACTCTGCCTGTATTTGACGTAAATGATCAGAGTCCTCTATACATGATGTTGGCAGAGCTGAGATATAAATGTTTTCATATTTCCTGTAAAATATTTATTTACTTGCTTCGGTTTGCCAATATTCGATCATAGACAAATTGTATATGCTAGAAATATGCATATTTATGGACAGGGAATAACTCACTTTACGTGGTGGTGCTGTTATTTCTTTTTTTTTCGCGAACATGCAGGAGAGCTGCATATCAATATATTAAGAAGAATAGGGGTTTGAGAAAACCAAAGGTACAGCCAGGTTTTTAAGGAAAAAAATCTGAGCAGAAAAAAACCATCATTTTTCAAATAGATGCTGTTATTTCTTACTTGAATATTAGTCAGTATTTGGGTGTCTTAGACATGAATATCGGTCACTGTTAATAAGCTGGTAACGTGATAAATAATGAAGATTTTGCTTGGTCTTATCGTGACTTATTCACCTAATAAGGAGTAGAAACAGATAATCAGAAAAAATGGGTTTCAAAACAGGAGGCCGTGACCTCTCGCTAATGACTGGTTTGGAGATGACATAGGAAACACGATCTAAATTAATTAATTTTAAATATAGGTTTTATTGTTTCTGAGATTGACCTTGATAGATAGAATAAAAATGTACCGTCCATAGCTGACCTTGGTGTGCATCATGCATGGGCAACAAAATTTAGACTTCAAGTTCCTTCCTTCCTGGATCACTAGTCTTGATAAGAATGCCATAAGCTAAGCCCCACAAGTACCTGTGTGGACATCAGAATCCTTACACCCAAAACGTTGAGATGATGAAAAGGGTGAATTGCTTGCTGAATGTGATGGACTTTTTGTTACTTGGAATTGACTAGATGATGAACTTTTTCTAAATCGAAAACAGCAGCACTTGTAAGTGAAGTCGTGCGCTAATCTGTTTTATTTTTTGGCTATAATAGTATATGATAATTTGTTTCTTTGGTAAAAGCTGCTGAGTCAACTCTATCAACATATATAGCTCACACGTACATGGTGCTGACCTTTTCTTGCCTACCTACTCACTACTTCCTCCGTTCCAAATTACTTGTCATTCTGGCATTTTACCATATTAATTGAAGATGCGATGAACCTAGATAAGCACATGTCTAGGTTCATATAAGATACCATGAATCTAGACCCCGAAAAGGACACCCAGAATCACAAGTATTTTGGGACGGAAGGAGTATAAACTATACATAGAGAGAGATACAGGTTTACCTAATATGATGTTGGTTTTGATGATACCTTGACCAACGATGGACTTAGGATTACATGAAGCTGTCTTGCTTTTTTGTCTGCAGGAAAGTCATCTAGGAGTTTCTATGGTCTCATGGAATAGAAGACTATTTGATTATTGAGTTTCGATGAGGTTCAGTCTGAAACTTGAAGCGTGTTTCTTCATATATACCTTGCTTCTAGTCATTATACATTATGGCTTACATAATTTGACTTTGATTTCATCCTGACTTAGTTACAACAACCTCACCTTATCCTGCGCCCCACTCTACACAATTATCATGTCATCTAAGAGCTTATATAGCCAGCCAATAAGAATGGGGAAGGGCAAGCAATATCATTTATGTACAATGCTATGACTGCCGAGTGTTAATACAAGCCAATAGCTTTTTGAGCTTGTAAGGTGATCGGATTCTGAATTCGAATCACAATGGGAGCTGCTTGGCTTCACACGCCGCCATTACAGGCAGCCCTAATTCTGTGCATCTTACTACGGTCTTTTCTACCAGGTTCACTCTGTTCTAAAGTCTAATCTTAGTCATTACTGGTTCACAAGCATTCAACATTCATGCACATTTTTGTTTATTTTTTCCTTCTCTTTTGCTCTTAATGAGGGATTCTGTACTATGCAGTCTACTTTGTTTTTAACTAATTCATTGTGAGATTGATTAGCTTTGTTGGTGAATGGTAGCAAATCAGATGGGACTGTGTCTGCCTTGGACATGCAACGAGACTACTAGTCAATTCTTGGCAGATTAACTGGAAGACATGCTCGAATGCTGATGGCCCATCAAGGATGGGGTGAGTCATTGCAGGAGTCTTTCCTCTTCCTGTATCTCAGGAAAAATAGTCGGTTTCAATCTGATAAACTTTTGTATTCATAGGAATACGATATACAGTTGGAACCAAATATCTAAGAAAACTACCAAACCCAATAAAACAAATAGTATGCTGGCAATATTGTCAATAAACCCTAGCAATCTACTCATCAGTTTTCAATCATCTGATTGTTCTACACGTTCACACTGTTAGCTTCAAATCAAGTTATCTAGACGAATTAGCCTGCAGTTTTCTTGACATATATGAATTTATACATGTATTTGCTCCTTCTCTGAAGCATATATGGTACTGAATGAGGTTCATTCCAGGTCCTGGTGGCCCAGGACGCCCTGTTCCTGTCAGTCCTGTGGGCGGATTGCCAGGAGGCAATTGACAATTTGATATCCATTGTTGATGATCAGATGATTTTGCATGAATAAAACAATGTTGCTATGTTGAGGATTTGTCAATGGGCCAATTATCATTCATCTAGGAACTCAGGACGTTGGGCATGGTTACTCTGTTTCTCTCGACCGTGTTTGTTTTGTTTAGATCGAGGGAAGCTTGGGAAAGAGAAGGATATAAATCTTGATGTGTGGAAGAGGTGTAAATTGATTGTTGCTCGGGAAATTTAGAGATGCTCATTTGAGCATCTGAGATTTGTACATCTATTTTTGAAGTATAAAATTTGGAGTTGGTGGCTGCGGCACTGGGCTGGTTGTGGTTGAAATTGAAACTCTCAAACAGATGCTATGTTTGCTCACAGGGACTCTTACGGTATCTAGTGAAAATCATTTAATTACAAGGTACTACTTGTATTCAAAAAATTAAATAATTTTAATCATAATTCAAATAAATCCCCTTGTCACAATCACGAGTTAGATGAAACTTTGGAATCAAGAAGGCGTTATTCCAAGACGCCTCGAAGTTATAGTGCTTGTCCCGGTCCGTGAAATACATAAAGAAAGGTAATGGAGGGAACACAATAATGGAAGGAAATAATTATATTGCATTTGAAAGTATTCCTGTGCTGCCTTTTCAAGCGCATCCGCGGTGACTCATTAACATAAACGGACTATAGTAAAGAATAATATGCTTCCATGTATAACTTCGGTGGCTTTCCATGTATTCATGTTGCTGATCTATAAATCGCATCACAGCGAAGGCTTTACGCTATCTACTATATCGAAAAGTACAACGTAGCATATCATCGCCCTGATATGATGCATACGAAGATGGTGACACCGCTTCTGCTTGCCGTGCTCCTCGGATGCCTTGCGTTATCGGCACACTGTAAGTAAATGGGCTGTTCTTTTTCTCACTTTCTACTCTCTGTTTAAATTGTTAACTCTGAATTCATGAATGTGTTGACGACCAAAATGGCTTAAAGCCGATCAGGCTGGGACAACCGGTCTAGACCGCCTGTACATGCGGTTAGACCGGCTGGCTCTGTAGCCGATCTAGCAATTGTGCCAGGCGGTCCAACCGCATGTCACAGGCGTCTGACCGCCTGTCCCCGAGTCCGGGTAGAATTAGGTTTTTTCACGTTTTTAGATCTGTACAAGGACTTCCTTGCGGGGCAAGACCTCCCCACCCTATAAATATAAAGGGCCGTGGCCGATTGAGGACCTCTACCCAATCGATCAAATTATTATCTACTTTTATCTTCAAACCCTAGATTTTCCAACCCCTTTGCTTTCCTTCTTCGTCCCCGCGACGTTTAGGACGTTCTAAGTGACCTTGCCGACCTTAGATCAACCCTAGGTTCGCAGCCTCCGACGGGGTCCCTCCCGAGGTTGTGATCGTAGGATTTCGCGGCGCCTCTGCTACAGGCGGTCTGACCGGCCCCTACAGGCGGTCTGACCGGCTGCGTCCAGGAGCTCCGTGTGGCGGACCACTCCAAAATTATTCCAAGTTAAGTACCTAGGGACCACTAATCACGTAGTCAGGCACTTAATCCGGAATAAGCTGGAGCGCCGTCGGATTAAACCCGATTAAACCACGTACTTTTCTCGATCGAAACAACAGCACGCCCACACGAAGGTGAGTTCCAGAGATTACAACATTCCACAAATTAACTTACACACATAGATATTACAAGTTATTACAAACCAGGTTCAAATTTAAATCAGAGTACAAGTCTTGCAGCGGAAATAAAAGTTTCTTTGCAGCGGAAGTAAATAAACTAACGACGACACAAATAACACCATGCTGAAGCCTGCCACGGTGCTACTCCCCTGATCCTCGGCAGAGGACGGAACCCATTCGATGTGCCAGCCAGGTGGAACCTGGGTAGGCCAAGACAAAGCATCGACATCCAACGGTGTACCTGTAAATTAATGCCACAAGCAGGTGAGTATACTAATACTCAGCAAGGCTTACCCGTCGGGTGAAAACTACATCACCGACATCTAGACCATGAGAGGGCTTTTGGCTGGTGGTTTGTTTGCCAAAAAGCAACTAAGAGTAGGTCCTTGCTTTCAAGTTTTAGCATCATATTCTAGTAGATTTAACCATTCTAGATTAGCATCCTGTCTAATCATACAAGTGGTTGCAGTACAATTTATTTCATACAACAAGTTCATCATTCTCATAGTTCCACTTGTTACTCAATGTAGCAGGGCGGTCAAGCAGTCTCATTAACCGCGAGAAGCGGACAGTTCGAACCGAATTTCTGCTACCTGGCCAGGGGAAACCCAACACACACGGATACTCTGCTTGCTATAAAAGGTACAAGCATTCCCAACCTTTCCCATCGATCCACAATTCGGAACCGGTCCATTTCCTTAGGATAAAGGTTTACTGCTTCACTCACAGTCTCACGCGTATATCCACAAGTGTACGGCAGGGGAAAACAAAGTTTCCAAGGAGAGATGGCTATCGGCCCTAGCTGCTTCAATCTGGTACCGGCTTACCGATCCCCATACATCGGCATGCATGTGGTACGTTCAAAAACTTGACACACTCAACCACACATTTCGACCTTAATCAATTATCATACACGGACGGGAGATCTACATCTATCATCCCGCCCGTCAATCCTTATGATTCCAACACTAAGTAAAGACAAGCAATTCCTATGTCTCGCGAGTGACAGGAAATCACTCGACTTGTAACGGACCTATAGCCATGCACTATCGATCCCTTTCATACTAGTATTGCAAGTCATAGTACTAGGAATGTGCAGCTAAGGTATTCAATCAACTCCTTGAACGTAAATGCACAAACATAGAGAATTCAAAGTGCATAATTTTGGTAAAGTTAGGTTATGCTCCGGGGCTTGCCTTCTTGCTCGGACTGGGGGTTAGCCTCCGGGTTGGTCGATCCTGCACCGGCACCTTCCTCCGGGACTTCTTCCTCGTCTGCGGGAATGAGGTGGTAGTTGCCGTCCGGGATGGCGCCTTCTACATGAGATGCATAACTTAGGGTGGCTGTTCTGGAATTTCAGATTCCATTTATTTATTCTAACTAACTACAAAAAGGTTTATTCTTTTATATAAATCGATTTCCATCTAGATACTTCGCATTTTGTTTCTCCTTTTCTGCTCATCATTTTTATCTATAAACTTTATGACAGCTACTGGAGTATAAGAGTTAAGCTCACTCCAAAATTTAGCTAATTTTGAGCTACACATAATTTATTAAAAATATAACAAGTTGCTGCCAGCAGAATTGAATTTAATTCATATAAAATCGAAAATTCACCCATTTCAGGAGATCTTCCTACCAAAGCTAAGCATCAGCATGAGGAGGGCTCTGGCCAAGTGATGGCTCAAAATAACCCTTGGGTGATCCTCAATGATTTTCTAACCAAAAACCATATTTAATTATTTGCCATCCTAAACAGAGCAAAAAAAAATTCAGTTTTTCATTTTTAACATGTGTGCTAACAAGTTTTAAGTCTCCAGGAGCAAAATGGTGATTTTTCACTATACAAATTATTTTTAATGATTTCTGCACTGCAAAAAGACAGAAAACCTATTTTAATTCATAACAGGAGCTATAGTTCATATTTTTACGTCCCCTTTGGACACAAGCTGTCCAAAGCCACTATGCACAACATATCCAAAGCTCAACCTAGCGCAGCTCTGGATTGGAAATGGTGTATAACTTTAGATTTCCTTGTTTGAATTTAATTCAAAAACAGTTCGTCAAAAGTACAAACCATGTCTAATAGAGATTGTAATTTAGACTCTCACGAATCCAGGGAGTATTTTTGTGCATTTTTCCGTTTTTTGTACGATTTTTAATCGATTTTACAAGTTTCGGGAAAATCAAATCTAGGGTTAAGAATCTATTTTCACCGAGAACCCTAGAACTTTCAAAACTTCAAGAACGAGTCCCTGAACTTTTGCGCAGAGACCCCCGGACAAACGAAGACGATGAAGGAAAGCCCTCGGCTCTCGCCGGAGTTGCGCCGGCCAAACGGCGGCGAACTAGGCACGGGGAAGTGGGGGAAAAGGATCCTGGGCTCACCACGAGTCGTTTGGGGACGGTTTGGAGGCCAGGGATGGTCGGAGTTTCGCCGGCGACGAGGTGGTGGCGGCGCGGCCGCCGCGGCTTCTACGCCGGTGAGCTCGGGGTCGTTCGCCGAGGTTCGAGGGTCCTAGAGCACCAGTGGAGCTCGAGGAAGCCAATGGCGTGCTCGGTTGACCTCGGGGACGGCTCGGAGTAGGGGCTCGACGTGCGGGTGCTCCGGTGGCCGAAAATCGCGATTTGGGGGGAATTCACGAATTCTCGCCGGAGAAGGGTCAATGTCTTGGGGAAAGTTGGGGGTTTGGAGCTGGTGGCGTGGACGAGCTCCGTGCGGGATGGATTTGGGAATGGTGGAGTGTGGAGGGTGAATTTCTCGGAGAAGCTCGGCTCGGTTCGCGCGGCGCGAGGAAGAAGAAGACCGAGCGAGCGCGGGGAAGTGGAAATGGCCAAGTGAGCGAGTGAGAGGAGGGGTGTGAGTGCGCGGTGGAGTGATTGAGCACGCAAGGGAGGCACTGTGCGGCCTCGGGAGCGTGCGAGCGCGTGGGTGGCTGTCGCGGTCGCATTGATGGCGCGGCGAACTCGAACAGAGCGCACACGCGCGGTTGGGCGTCAAAGATCATCGCGTGATGAAGTGGAGATCCTCAGCAGAGGGCTTTGGCGCGACGCGAATGGACTCTACCGCCTCAGTGCGCTCGGCGCGGGCGCGAGCGCGCGTGCGGCACGCGGCGCGCGACCGTATGATGGCGCTCCGCGGCGCGAGGCGAGGCGAGGCGACAGCGGCGAAGTGATGGCTCGGGAGTGGCCGGACAAGAGCTAGGCGACAAGCGCCAGCGTCCGCCGCGGCTTGGCCAGTTCAGCGCCGCCTGCGCCGCTCGCCGGCCACGTGGCGGCCGAGCTCCGGCCAGCGCAGCGCGCGCCAGGGGCACTGTAGCATGCCCGTGGAGCTCCGATTTCAAATTCGAATTTTCTCCAAAAATTCGAACTGAACTTCGAAACGGGTAAAATTAAAAGTTGGGTCTGAGGTGTGGGACACAAACTTTCGAGCTTGGACCAGGCACTTCGACCAGGCGCTACGGCGCTTCGAGCTTGAACCGCGAGCTTCGAGCTTGCCGAGCCTCGAATGGTCCGGAAACGCCACTCGAGGGTGAGTGCCCCCCTCGAGCTTGGCTGCGAAGCCTCGAGCGTGCCGAAACGTCGCTCGAGGTAAGTCCTCGAGCTGGCTGCGGAGCCTCGAGGGTGACGGAACGTCGCTCGAGGTAAGTGCCCTCGAGCTTGGCTGTGGACCTCGAGCGTGACGGAACGTGCTCGAGGGTAAGTGCCCCCTCGAGCTTGGCTGTGGAGCCTCGAGCGTGACGGAACGTCGCTCGAGGTAAGTGCCCCCTCGAGCTTGGCTGTGGAGCCTCGAGCGTGACGGAAACTACTGGCTAGGCTCGATCGTCACGGACATAGCTCGATCGGGACGGATATACGGCTAAGCTCGATTGTGACGGACATCCGGGCTAAGCTCGATCGTGACGACATCCGGGCTAAGCTCGATCGTGACGGACATCCCGCTCGAGGGTCATCGAGCGGAACGAAACGCCGTGGCGAGGTTGTCGCGAGGGCTGTTGGTGATGACAACTACTCTTTTTGGTCCGAGATTTTAGATTTCAGTTGGGTGCCAAACAACCCTTGTTTTGAATTATAATTGAATTTTTGACGAATTTTTGAATTTCAACCCAATTCCCTGTTGCCATTGATTTTAATTGCACTTTTTAATTCTTTTGACATCAGAGATGTCACAGCCTACCCCCTTAAAAGGAATCTCGTCCGAGATTCGATTAAACCTAGAGATAGAGAGGGGAAAAGAAATACCTCGCTTATAAAAGTATGTCGGGGAAATTCTTCCTAAGATAGTCCTCGGTTTCCCACGTGGCTTCATCTTCGGAGTGATGACTCCACTGAACTTTGTACATTTTAACTCCCTTCCTTCGTGTTGTCGCTCTTTCTCGTCGAGGATCTTAAACGGGATGCTCATCATAAGAAGAGATCGGTTCAACCGAGAGTTCCTCTTGTTCAACAACTTCAGTCGGAACACGAAGACACCTCTTGAGTTGAGAAACATGGAATACATTGTGTACAGCTGAAAGTTTTTTCGGGAAGCTTCACTTGATAGGCTACCGGCCCATATTGCTGAGTAATTTCATACGGGCCGATATACGAGGTGCAAGCTTTCCTTTTAGTCCGAATCTTTGCACACCTTTGGTCGGGGAGACTTTAAGATACACGTGATCACCAACTTCAAACTGAAGTGGTTTTCGCCGTTGATCAAAGTAACTCTTCTGCCTTGACTGGGCAGTTCTCAAATTTTCACGAATGATTCTAACCTTTCCTCTGCTTCCTTTACAAGGTCAGGGCCATAAGCATACCTCTCGCCTGCCTGGGACCAACACAACGGGGTCCGACATCTTCTACCAACAAGGCTTCGAAAGGTGCCATTTTAAGGCTCGCTTGGTAGCTGTTGTTATAGGAAAATTCGGCCAGGGATATGACACTTCTCCCAATTCTTCCCATATGAATAACACAAGCTCGAAGCATATCCTCAAGTATTTGATTTACCCTTTCCGTCTGCCCATCGGTTTGGGTGATATGCTGAACTACGGATCAGTTTGGTGCCTAGGGATAATTGCAATTGTTCCAAAAGCGTGCTACGAACGGAGCACCACGATCTGAAATTATCGTCTTAGGTACCCCATGTAGACAACGATCCGCTCCAAATAAATCTCCGCGTACTTCTTAGGCGTTATAAAAGGTATTGACCGGAATAAAATGTGCGGTCTTGGTAAGGCGGTCCACAATTACCCAAATAGAATCATGCCCCTAAGGGTTCTGGGAAGTCCAACAATAAAGTCCATGCTTATATCTTCCCACTTCCATGAGGGAATAGGTAGAGGTTGAAGCGTGCCTGCTACCTTCAAGTGGCTGGCCTTAACCCGCTGACATGTGTCACATTCCGACACATATGTGGCAATTTCTCGCTTCATCCGAGTCCACCAAAAGTTTTGTTTCAAATCCTTGGTACATTTTGGTGCTGCCGGGATGAATAGAAAATTTAGAGAGATGTGCCTCATCCATAATCTTCCTCCGGAGTTCCGTGTTTTTAGGCACCACGAGGCGATGCCCAAACCACATTACTCCCTGCCCATCTAGCCGGAAACACTTGTACTTCTCTTTCACCTTCTCCTTGGACAATTTCCTTTTAAGGATTTTAATGCTCGCGTCATTAATTGGGCTACAACAATCTGATCGTGCAAGGTTGGTTCCACTGCAATATGGCTGAAGTACCCGTGTGGAACAATCTCCAAATTGAGCTTTGCCATTTCATGACACAGGGTGTCAGCGTAGGACTCCACGGAAAGACAATGACAACGAGCCTTGCGGCTTAGTGCATCCGCAACTACATTAGCCTTCCGGGGTGATAATGCACACTAAAGGTCATAGTCCTTTGCTAACTCCAACCATCTTCGCTGTCTCATATTCAAATGTGCCTGAGTGAAAACATATTTGAGGCTCTTGTGGTCTGTGTATATGTTGCAGGGAACACCCATCAAATAGTGTCTCCACATCTTGAGAGCATGATGACCGCTGCTAACTCAAGATCGTGCGTGGGGTAGTTTTGCTCATGAGGCCGAAGTGCTCGAGAAGCATAAGCAATGACCCGGTTCTCTTGCATGAGAACACAGCCAAGACCGGTGCCTGATGCATCGCAATAGACATCATAAGGCTTGGTGCAATCGGGCTGAGCCAAAACTGGGGCTGAAGTTAAATGTCTTCGCAAGGTGTGGAAAGCTTCCTCAACATTTGTCATTCCACTCAAATTTAACTCCCTTCTTCAAGAGTTCGGTCATGGGCTTTGCTATCCGAGAGAAATCCGGAATAAAACGACGGTAATAACCGCTAAACCCAGAAAACTCCGAATCTCGTGGACGATGTAGGTGGTTGCCAATCTAGCACCTCTTGCACTTTGGTTGGATCCACGGATATACCATCCTTGAAACCGTGTGACCTAAAAAACTTCACGCTCTCAAGCCAGAATTCACACTTGCGAGGAACTTGGCATAGAGCTGGTGATCCTTCTCAATCTCTGGGAAGAACAATGCGAAGGTGCTCGGCATGCTCTTTCTCATTCTTAGAATAATATAAGAATGTCATCAATGAAACCACCACAAACTTGTCTAGTTCAACATGAAGACCGAATTCATGAGGTCATGAAATAGGCTGGGGGGCATTCGTGAGTCCAAGGACATAACCAGGAATTCATAAAGTCCATATCGTGTGGAAAGCAGTCTTTGGAATGTCCACAATGCCTGATTTGATTTGGTGATAGCAGAGCGAAGTCAATCTTGGAGAACACTCTGGCGCCAGCTAGTTGGTTCGAACAAATGTCAATACGGGGGAGTGGGTACTTGTTCTTAATAGTTACCTGCATTGAGAGGCCGGTAATCAATACACAACCTCAAGGAATGGTCCTTCTTCTTCACAAAGATAGCGGGACATCCCCAGGGTGATACACTTGGACGAATGAAACCTTTATCTAGCAATTTTGGAGTTGAATTTTTAATTCAGCCAATTCATTGGGCGGCATTCTATATGGTCTCTTTGATATAGGTGCTGTGTCAGGTTGAAGTTCAATCACGAATTCAATGTCTCTATCCGGCGGCATCCCAGGTAAGTCATCCGGAAAATACATCGGCCATACTCACATTAACCACCGGAATGTCCTTTAGTTGGGTTTCTACCATTGCATAAGCACACGCATCGACGCGAGTCCGTTGTGGCAGATATAGCACACTCGGGCCATGCGTAGGCGAGTTTATCTCAACAACTCGTTCCGCAACATCTAGGACAACCTTGTGTTGAGTCATCCAATTGGCTCCTAACACAATGTCAATTCCTTCCATACCAAGCAGAATCAAATCAGTAGGAAATGTTTTACTTCCCAACCTGATTGGAACCTTTCGGGTGACTTGGTTGGATGAAATTTACCTCCCGCAGTTGATATCACATATGATGATTTGGTATGGTAAGATTTTAATCCGCATTTCACATGAAACCTTGTGCTTATAAAACTATGTGTTGCCCCGGAATCAAACAATATCACAGCAGGTTGAGTGCAGATAGGGAAAGTACCAGTCATGTCTGGGGCTCCCTCGGGTAAGTCGGCCAAGGTGGTGTAGTTGAGCCGTCCTTGCCGAACTTGCACACGCTGCTGCTGCTTGCCCTTGCCTTGCTGATTTCCCGGGCGCTGATTTTGCTGCTTGTTCTGCGGACAATCCTTGATAAAATGATCTTTACTTCCACACTTGAAGCACTGATAGCCGGCTCCAGGGCGAGCTGGCTGCTGTGCATTTTGCCTTGGTGCTTGCTGCTGCTGCGGCGGTGGAGGGAAACGAGGCGCGTTAGGCTGTGGCGGCCTAGCAACCCATCCACCTCCCTGAGGTGCCCTGGACTGTCCCTGCGGTGCAGCCGGGGAACCAAGCGGAACCTCTGCGGCTGCGCGCTCGACGGTCCAGCGGGAGTCTTCCTCTTCTTCTCCGCCTTGTGCACCACATTGGCGTCTTCCTGGGTGATGGCAAGGTTCACGAGATCGCCGTACGTGGCAGCACGGGTGGTGGCCAACTGTGCCTTCAACTTGGTGTTAAGGCCACGTCGGAACCTCTCTAGCTTCTTCTCGTCGGAGTCGGCGTGATGACCCGCATAAGGGCACAGACCATTGAAGGCCTGGGAGTACTGGAGCACTGTGCGGTACCCTGGGTCAGCGCCAAAAACTCATTCAGCTTTCGCTCTACTAGACCGGCCGGAATGTGATGAGCTTGAATGCAGCCTTGAACTCATCCCACTCAACTACATGACCCTCCTGCTGCAGGGCCAGGTAGTTCTCCCACCAAAGGAGAGCTGGGCCGCGGAGCTGCTGCGCCGCGAACACGACCTTGCGGTTGGAGGTGCAAGGCGTTGCCAAAATGGTGAACTTGGACTCGATGGCTCGAATCCAGGTGTCGGCCTCCAAAGGCTCATCAGCACGAGAGAAGATCGGCGGGTGCGTTGCCAGAAAATCCTCGTATCTGGCCACCTGAGGCTGAGGGGCCCGTTGACCTCCCTGCTGAAGCATCTGCTGCTGCATCATCTGCTGCTGATGCTGCAGGTTCCGGAGAATCTCCGTTTGCGTGGCATACAGCTGCTGCCACGTCGGAGGTTGCTGCGGTGGAGGAGGTGGCCGGTGGCTGTTGCTGCCCCTCTGGCCCTTGCTGGTTAGCGTTGGAGCCACGAGCGTCGTGACCGCTGCGGGTGATTGCCATCTGCAGTAGGGACTTGTATTAGCCACATTTCATAAGCTTGCATAATGAATGACAAGATAAAATGTGACAACATATTAAGTGTACTGCGCAGAATGACAAATCAGCACGCAGTTCGGGAGAAAAATCATATCTCCCAACAGGAAACAAGTCAAATGCTCCCATTCGGTCAGTTAGCTCGGAAATTTTATGCTCTACAACTTTCATGTTGGGCTCGGAATCAAATTCGGACTGGAACTAAGCCGAAAAATTCAATCTTTAGCTCTCTGCATTTGCTGTTTTTCAGCAGCCGAGCTATAGTGTTTTGGTTGCCATTTTTATTTCGCTTAACCAATGGGGTTGCAATTTGGTGATCATTTTGTTTGACAAATTCCAAACAACTTTGTAGTTCACATCACAGCCCAGAAATGAATGGAAAACCCATCAATAATTAAAACAAGGTTAGCTGCAGAATGTTTTCAAACACAGCTATTAACACTCATCAAGTTTTACACCACAACCACACCATTAATTTACATTGCCACCAAATAGGAGGGAGCTCAACTCCATCTAGCCTATTACACCATGAAGCCAAAATCTAGCCTAGCGGAGGAGTAAACTTGCTACTACCACTCTAAAAATCATCCAATTGTTAGCGGTAGCCTCGCTGCCCATAGGTGAAGGTGGAGCTGGAAGGGACGGCATGTTATCCTCGGTGTCCATGTCGGAATCGGGGGCCTCTCCTTCACCATTCCCTCCTTCTTGCTCAAGAAGGTGCTGAGCGTCATGGGCGGCAAGCATAGCATTCGCATGCTCCAAGGTACCATGTACCTCCTCAAGCTCATCTCTAGTTTGTGCTAACTCATTCTGGGTGTTGTTGTGTGCAATCTGGAGGTCATTCAATTGCCTCTCCAAGTCAGCAATCATGGCATCTCTAGTGGTCACCTCAATGGACAAAGAGGTCCTCTCAACCCCTATGTCACGGGGCGCGAGCGACATGTCCATAGCAATGTTGAGCATCTCGCTCTGCGACCGTCCAAGAAGTGCCTGCAAACGGTGATACGCCCGTATCCACCTCATCATCAAAGCGGCTGCTGCGACGGGTTTCCCGCCATCCTCAAAGGAGAGCTAAGGTAGCGCCTCATCAGTGTGGAGATCATCCGGCTGAGTTGTCCGGGAACAGCCCAAGCAACTGGTGCTCTACCAAGCTCTGGTTCTGAGCACAAAAAAGAACTGATGCCATTCAAGGCAGCTAGCTCACAAGTCGTCTCCATGTGGTGTCCATGAACTTCCACCGTCCATCAGGTGGGGAACTAGGACACGGCGGGTGACGGTGTACCACCAAACGCACACGGGAACGAGTCACACACGGTCTCGGATGAGGATTCTCTCATATTGTGGCGGTGTAGGGTAGCCAAGTGCCCTGTAGAACCGACCACACAAGATGCTAGGGAAGCCTTCCCATCCCAAGCAATCAGAGAAAAGACACGTCGTTGGGGTGGCTAGCCAGGTCAGCGAGGGCGTCCATCTGAACCAAAGGAAAAGGGGCAAGGGTGAGAACCGGGTTAGTGCAAAGAGCAAAAACAGATTCTGTGCAGGGTGGTAAAAATTACAAAACTCGAAATCTACAAGCTCAAAAATTCCCAAATTTGGCCAGGACATTGTTTAAATAATTCCTAACAAGTTTTCATGTTGGAGGTTTGAGCAGAAACTGTCGTTAAGATGGTGTAAAAATTCAATTTTTATCTCACTGTCCCCAGAAATTTCCAGCAGACAGTGGGTTACCATTTTTAGCATAACTCCAATTTACTGAAACCATTTTCGTTGAAATTTCTCCGGCATTTACTTCATAATATTTATGACAACTTTTATGTTGAACACTTTTTCATTTGACAACGTTTTCAGTTTCGATTTAAGGTTGCAAACAGACTTGTTCTCAGCAGCATTTTTGGGTCTGTAAATTTCAATTTCTTTGACGCGGTCGATTTGGTCACAAGGGTTTAGTATTCGATATAATTCTGGTGAGATGCAAAGCATGAGCGGGCCTATTCGCTGTTCTCGCCAACACACATGCCAATAAACCTTTGCTTTACGAAGTTAGTGCCG
>JACEFO010000437.1:0-44060 GCA_015342445.1 Digitaria exilis
TGACCGCGATGCGGCCGATCTGCGCGCGCGCAATGCCCTCCTGTGTGCTGAACAGGAGCGCGCCGCCGCGGCTGCCGGCTCCGACGGACGACGGTAAGGGAAGCGCAGCGACGACGACGACGTCCCTCGTGATCTCCACCACGCCTTGCTGCCTTCACGGGCTTCCGCCATCGTGAATCTCGATGCACAGGCTTTGTGGCGGTCAGAACATCCGGAGCCTATCCCCGTCTCCTCGACGGTCTCCTCCGCCAACTACTCCCGCTGGCGCGACCAGTTCCTCCTCACCGTCCGTAGGTTCTCCACTCGGACGACCCGTCCTCCCAACGACATCCGTCTGCTCTACCCTGACTGGGCATGCATGGACGCCTCGTCAAGTCGTGGACCTCGGGCGATCTCCGACTCGGGCGGAGGGCTTCATCCCGCGCGCGACCTCCTCTGCACGAACCGCCTGGGGTTGCCACTGAATCCCAATCCTTGGCACCACGAGATCGTGCCCTCTACCTCGACGCCTAGCTCAGCGCTTCTCTTCAAGGCGACCTCTCGGTCAAGGACTACTGCGGCGCCTCAGCGCTATGGCCAACGACTTCGGCGATCTTGGCAGACCGGTCACCGGACCGCGACAGACGCTCGGTCCTCAACCTCACGGGGTCTGAACGAGAAGTTCGCCACATCGGCCTGCATCTACGTCGCAGTCAGCCCTCTCCCCTCGTTTCCGATAGAGGCTGTTGATGCGCTTGCTGGAGATCACCTTCACCCTTACAAGATCAACTCTATCAGCACACCGCGCTTCTCGCCGGTCAGTCTGCCCTGGGTGCGGGTCACCAGACCAGCCAGGACGCCAGCTCCGGCTCGGGGGCGCTATCTATACGCGCCCAAGTCTGTGGACAAGAAACCGCCGCGGCAGCGCGGCGGTGGCAAGAAGGACTCCACCCTGGTGCTCCGGGCGGCAAGGGTAGCATAACCTAGCCGATCTGTCTACAACCCCTGGCGACTGATCCAGATGTGGCTGTGCCCCCCCAGCCACCACTCGCGCCGATCCCGCGTCCTCCCAGGCGTCCCGCAAGCAGCAGCAGGCGTTGGATGGCGTCCCAGCGTCCACCCGGCTCCTCAGCACCCCAGGCGTCCCCAGCAACAGCAGTACTCGCAGCAGTACTCGCCTGCTCCTTCAGCCTTCCAGCGCCACCAACGTTCGCCAGTGGACTGCCCCGACAAACCAGCTACTACAACCGATTGTCGGCCTCCCATCCTGGGACCAGCATCGCCTGCCTCGACGTTCAGTACCATGACGCTCAACCAACCTCAGACCAATGAGTGGTATTTTGATTCAGGTGCATCCTCTCATATGACTTCTCACTTGAATACATTGTCCCATTCATCTCCACCACATTCTGTCACTCCACCTTCAATTATTGCGGCAATGGCTCTCTCTTACCTGTCCACTGCTACTGGATCTACTGACCTTCCTGGATCTCTCCGTCTTAATAGCGTGCTTGTTTCTCCACAGCTTATTAAGAGTTTGATTTCTATTCGTCAGTTCACCACAGATAATAATTGCTCTGTCGAGTTTTGACCCGTTTGGGTTGCTCTGTGAAGGATCTGCTGTCCAGGAACCTGATCGTCAGGTGCAATAGCTCTGGGCCCCTGTATCCGCTGCGCCTCCCTGCTACTCCTGCTGCTCCCTCCTTGGTCGCCACCACCACACCCTCCCCAGTCGCATCGTCGTCTTGGACATCCTGGTCGTGAAGCTCTCGGCAAGCTCTCCTCTGTCCTCCGGCGTGTTCCAGCGATGGAGGCTCTCCTATTTGTCATGCGTGTCAGCTTGGGCGTCATGTTCGTCTGCCTTTTTGGCGTGTCTTCATCTAGAGCGTCTAATAATTTTGATCTCATACACTGTGATCTGTGGACATCTCCTATTGTCAGTGTATCTGGTTTTTAAATATTATTTAGTGATTCTTGATGATTGCTCACACTTCTTATGGACGTTCCCTTTACGCCTCAAATCTGACACATACTTGACCCTCACCAATTTTTTTGCTTATGCTCGTACTCAGTTTGGAGCCACCATCAAGGCAGTACAGTGCGACAATGGCAAAGAGTTTGACAACTCCACTACTCGCACGTTCTTCCTCACAAATGGCATCCATCTGCGCATGTCCTGTCCCTACACCTCCGCCCAGAACGGTAGAGCTGAACGCATCATTCGTTCCACTAATGACGTTGTTCGCTCCCTCATGTTCCAGGCGTCTGTTCCCCCTCGTTCTGGGTAGAAGCGCTCCATACAGCAACCTATCTTCTCAACCTGCTCCCTACTAAGACACTCCAGTCCTCCACGCCGCACTTTGCTCTCTTTGGCACCGCGCCGCGCTACGACCACCTTCGTGTCTTCGGGTGCACCTGCTACCCCAACCTCTCCGCCACAGCCGTACATAAGCTAGCGCCCCGCTCTGCTCTATGTGTTTTTCTTGGCTATTCTCCTCACCACAAGGGATATCGCTGTCTTGACCTTGCTTCCAACAAGGTCATCATCTCGCGTCACGTTGTGTTCGACGAGACCTCATTTCCCTTTACTGATCGGCGGAATTCCCCGCCAACCCCGACGACCTCGCTTCTTGATAGCACTGACTATGTGCCCGCCCCCATTGGACAGTCACATCTCTCTGTGCCTGCAGGTTCTCTCTCCCGCTGGGCTAGCTCGAGCCCGTTGCTCGCGAGCGCAGGCCTCCCACATCCCGACGCCCCACCCTGCGCCGGCTCGAGCCCGTTGCTTGCCGAGCGCAGCCTCCCGGCGTCCCTGGTGCCCGCACTACCACGTGCGGCCGTGCCTTCCTCGACCCCTCCCGCGCAGCCACGCGCGGCTGCCTCGACGACGTCTGCGCAGCCATGCGCGGCTTCTCCTTCGGCAACGCCTGCGGCTCCTTCACCCGGCGCCCCTCCCTCTTCACCTCTGGTGGCGCAGGGGGCGCCAAGTCCCGTGGCACAGCACGCACCGGCGCAGGAGGTGCCTGCTCGCGTCATTCGCCATGTCTACTCCCGGCGTGCTCCTCCGGTTCCGCCCGGCTTCGAGCCCCTGCCCGCTGCCCCCTTTGCCCAAGGGCGCGGCTCCGACCACGCCTGTGGTCAACAACCACGCGATGAGGACACGCGCCAAGAGTGGCTTCTGGATGCCGCCACGACCACTACTCCATGATGTCCCTTTGTCACCCGTGCCGAAGACCTTCCGCAGTGGCCTGGCCGATCCCAATTGGCGGGCCTGCTATGGAAGAGGAGTACCGTGCGCTGCTCCAGAACTCCACTTGGGACCTGGTTCCTCGCCCGCCGCGTGCTAACATTGTCTCTGGCAAGTGGCTGTTCAAACACAAGTTCCAGGCTGATGGTTCCTTGGAGAGATACAAAGCTAGATGGGTTCTGCGCGGGTTCTCTCAGCGACCCGGTGTCGACTTTGATGAGACTTTCAGTCCCGTTGTGAAGCCTGCCACCGTTCGTACCGTGCTCTCGCTTGCTTTGTCTCATCACTGGCCTATTCATCAGCTGGACGTCAAGAATGCCTTCCTTCATGGGACTCTGTCAGAGACTGTCTATTGTGCTTAGCCGTCCGGGTTCGAGGACCCTGCACACCCAGAATATGTCTGTCGTCTGAACAAGTCTTTGTATGGTTTGAAGCAAGCTCCGCGAGCCTGGTACAGCCGCTTTGCCGCTCATCTTCTCACCTTGGGATTTGTTGAAGCTAAGTCAGATACTTCACTGTTTGTCTATCGCCGCGGACCAGACACTGTCTATCTCCTTCTTTATGTGGATGATATTGTCTTGACTGCTTCGTCGACACAGCTCCTTGATAGGGAACCCATACTACCACTTGATAGGCACTTTTCATATACACCATGCAGCTAGTAAATGTTAATGTGGTGCCTGGACACAGGCTGATGGTATAAACGGAAAAAAAGAACACCTCAACTCCACAAGTGGTGGTACAGATAAAAAATATTCACAAAATATAGCATCAAAGAAGCTTACTCTAACAATACCAGAAGTACATGCCAAAAGAAGAGGCACTTGAGAGCAATTAAAATGGGACGCCTCATAGTAAATTCTCAATAATTAACAGTCTATTCATATCAAATTTTTCTCCCTTTTGTTTTCATAGCCTCATAGTCATAGATAAATTTTGAAAATTAATTGTTCAGTGTAATTTTATAAACAGAAGTAATAGAAAAAAGATATTTGCAAAGAAAGAAGTATATTTACTATGTGTCATTTAGTATCTTTGCGCCTTCATGAAAAAAAAAAGGTGCATTTGTGTGGTTGTCAAAAACACAAATTTTGATGTACACACTTTGAAACTACATTAATCTAGGAGTGGAGGAGATAATAAGAGTAAGTATTGTATTGAATGGAAGATAATACAGAAGGCAGGTACCGTAAATTAAGAACTAAGGGTATACAAACCCAAGAAAAAGTTTTTAAAAAGATGTGCATATCTGTGTGAAATCGGAGAGCAAAGCTTCAAAAGAACAGGCACAGAAAGATGGCAAAGCTTGCCATCACATAGTTTCAACTTTGAACAATATAAAATAACGAGAATAATGCTGAAGTCATATGAAACGGTTCCCCCAAATTTATAATGAAAAAGATAAGAAAATGGAAATAGGCAGCCAATTCTTTTGAAATCATATTCGGTAATAATCCAAATGTTGCAATTTGTAGAGCTTGGCTTTGGAATCACATAGATAATCTATTTATCTTGACACTTCTTGAGAGCAAATTTCTATTTGCTTCATAAATTTTTTCCTACAAGTTCATTTTCATTTCAAAAATTCCAATGAAGCATTTCACTTTTGACAAGCTTCGTATTAACTAGTAATTTACTGCCCCACTGGTAAAGGACTGGGAACCAGGCACATACCTAAACCAATGCGCTCCCCGATTTTCAAGATCTTCCCATGGTATTTCATATTCAGCAATATCATCTATAACTGAGCTGATTGTTTTTGTACTAGACCAGCTTAACTTGTCCAAGTTTCCATTACTACTTCCCGACATGTTCATTCAAAGAATCTTCGGCAGCCCTTTGATCCTCATTGGAAATAGCACTAGAGGTATGATCATGCAGATCCAAATCTCTAAAAGTTTCTTCTGCATTTTTCTGCAGGGTGTTGTGCATTTTCATGAGGTGATGAAGAATCTTTAGCTACAAGACCATTTGGCAAATTTTGCCTGGTTTGAGCAACTAATAGCCATCCTCCACTTTCTTTATCGTGAATGTTATGACTATTTTGATCAGTTAATAAATCAGTAGGTAGCAATGCACCACTCTCCAAAAGTAAGTCATGTAAATTTTGTGCAAACTGTTGGTCCACTACCTCAGGCAAGACATACTTGGAAACATCATTGACTTTAATATGTTCAGAAATATCCCCTTCAAGATCTTTCTCAGAGATAAGATTTTGTTTAAGTACTGCCTGAGACAAATCTGCCAGATTTGAATTGAGTGCTAAAATAGAACTGTGATCAGATGAGCTTCCACCAACGTCATTTCTGTCTCCATATCCGCCATTAATCTGCTCAAGAGCTAAGCATAAATTCTGCGACACTCTCTTCAATAGCATCACTGCCCAGTTGTTATTGTTGGAATCCTCGAACGACTGCCAGAAAATGTCCGAAGGGATTAAGGTGCCTGGAGCTCCCATTAGATCAATAATATATTCAGTGCTGCAACAGTACATAGGATTAATAGTTTAGTCAGTCTTAAAATATCTAAGATCAATTTATTTCAATGTGGCAAAGGGTTAAAAGCCATATGCAGATACCTGACATAATCAACTTTCACCAAATTAACAGCTCCTTCATCTGTTCCAGTGTAACATATTCCTTTCACAAGCTTACATGGCAGATTGACCCGGTCAGCACAGTACCTGAAAACAATTTGGTTAACTGATGTCTATACTACATAGTCCTATCGCAATCGCTACTTTTGGGCAATCAAGGACATTTCTTTCAGAGAAACCCTTTGATTATGTGTCTGCCCACCACAAATACACACTAAACTGATGCATATTAATAAATAATTAAATAAACAGTAAATTATTTCAACTGGCGCACGTTAGTGCTAGACCATTAACCATTAAAATTCATAATTAGATGTTGCTTCTAGCAACAAAGCTAAACACACAAAACACAACTATTTAAAGCTTTCTACAAACAACATCAGTCCAGCACAACGAGTAGCTGCAGCCACAGAATGACACAAAGAACACGCACAGGAACATTTGGGCTGCTCTCTAATCCATTCTTTTTCCTATTTCCCATTCTCAAACTTCTTTCCATATTCTTTGTACAGTTTCTTGCGTGCATGTTAAGTCCAAAATGCCAACGCTAATGATTTAGCAAAGCAACTGACACCTTATCATCTCACTCCACCACCAGTGACCAAAGAGCAGTTAGTAGCCACCACTCACTAGCTGAGTGAGCTCACCTCAAGACAAACTATGCATGTGTTTGTGCCTGAACTAAATTCTTGCAGATGCAGCTTGGAGTTACCAACCCTGGTGTGTAACCCTGGTTTTAAAAAACTTTCTATCCCAACTATTTAAATTCTTAAAACTGAAGTTTGAATCTCAAGGGGCTTTGCAATCCCAGGTCACACGATCACATTCAAAATGTTCTCAGAATGAGGACCATTTAAAAAGAAAACATCTCCACAGAGGGCCAGTTGTAATTTTTTTTTTAACCAATAGGAATTTCCATAATCGCAAATAAAAGTTTCATTGTTCTTGTTCTTTATTGGAATCTTCCATGGGTACTCTAACATTCAAATTGAAAGATTGGGGTGAATGAACAGGAACAATAATAGGTGGTGGATAGTTGAACTCCATAACAGAAAACCATCCGCTAGATTGGGAGCTACAATTGTTCATGTATTAGAAGCACTTGTGCAAATATCTTTTAATGATCCAGAAATGACAAGTCAGAAACTATTAGCATATTTCCCTATATTCTTTTACTATCTAATGTTAGATTAGACATAAGAATGATGCAGGGTGCTAAGTTTACTAACCTTAAATAGTAGCGATCTGTGGCGTGACAGCCCAACCCGAAGTGAACCAAGAGGAAGAACAACACTGTTCAGCTGGAGCGAGAGCTCCCGGCTCTTGAAGCTCCATTCCCTGTTCATCCCATCGGCATCCTCCACCACACCGCCCATTGCATTAACAACGAGCCCCGCAATCTTCTGCGCAAGCTGAGCAGCAGCAGCAGCACCATGTTGTGCCCTAGTCTGCACAGCAACCGCCGCAGCCCCTATCTTCCAGGCGCTTTAGGGCAGGATCGCGCTCCCGATCCACCAAGACGGCCAGAAATGCGCCGTCACGAACCAGTTGGACGGCCCGGAGATAGTCGAGAGAAGGAAATTTCGCCTGGAAGCCGGGATGCAGCTGCGCGCCGCACAAGTCGTAGAAGCCGTCGGGGAGCTTCTCGTCGTAGTTGACGACGCTGTGGTTCCAGTACCGCGCGGCGAGGGCCTCCGCGGGGCTCCGGTCGTGGGCGGCCCCCGCCGCGGCGCCCGCCGAGGCTGATGAGCTCGGCCGCGCGGATCTGGACGGAGTCCGCGTCGACGAGCCCCGCGTGGTCCGAGGCCGAGATCGCGAGCGCGAGCCGCACCTGGTAGTCCTCCTCCAGCCGCGTCGTGGCCGCCTCCGCCTCGAGCCCCCTCGGCTCCCCCGTGACGGGAGCGACCACCGCCACCGCGGGCGTGGCCGCCGTCTCGGGCGCCGCCGCCGCGACGACGACCGGCGGTGGAGGGGGCGTCGTCGTCGCCGCCGCCGCCGGGTGTCCCGAGCGACGGTGCCGCGGGCGGTGGTGGTCGGGCGCCGCCCCGTGCCCCCTCCTCCCCCGGCGGGGGCGCCCCCCGCGAGGTGGAGCTTGCGTAGCAGGTGCTTCATCCGTGACATCTGCAGCGTCGCGGCGGCATGCGACGCGGCGCCCCCGAACCCCCTTCTTCTTCTCCGGCGCCGATCCGATCCGATTCGATCCAACCACGCGCGGTGTGGCGGGGAATTGTCCGCTCGCGCGCTTCAGCCGGCGTCGATCGACCTCGACCCACCGATCGATCTAGCTATCCATTCCTGACCTGTGCCGAGCTGTATTCTACTGGAGCGCCGTCGTGGATGCTTCGCGCCTCGCCTCGACGCGGCTGGAGAAGCCTGGAAGAAGAAACAGCAGGCGGACAAGAGGGAGCGGAGCACCAATACCTTGGCCGTTTATTTTCTCTGTTTCTTTTTATTTATTTTTACTATTTATCACCAACTTGCCGTTCGATGCCTCGCGGCGGTGTGCCGCTACAAGTGGTGTGTAATTAAAATTGAAATGGTCTGACGGGCGTGACGGCCAAGCCAGCGGAGGGGAGAAGGGATGGATAAGCTTGGTGACGTGGCGAGCGCTGATCGTGGGGCTGGGATCGCTTCGGCCGCGGTCAAGCGTGGGAAAATTCAATTTTGGAGGCGCTCTTAGCTCGGTAAACTCCTTTTAAACCCATCTTGCACGACGGAATAATGACCTTGGAGTTTTTTTAGTTTTTGGGAGAAAATGGTGCTGAAACTTGAAGCACATATCATTATGTCAAACAGGATTTGCTTGCCCAACAGTTATCGATGTTCCTTTTTTTTTAACGAGAGGTATCGATGTTCTTGAGTTTGTTGACAGGCAAAAGGCACGGCTAAACACACTTTAGGCCAGGCCAGTTATAATTTTCTCCTCTGACGTGTATTACTACATATTTTTCTCGGTATAAGTTAGCTATAAAAATTCGCATGAGGTATTTTTTTTATGTGTTGTCATCTTACGTCCAAGGGCTTCTTTTCTAGCTCCAACAGTGTCCTAGCTCCAACAGTGTCATTTTTTAGGCTAGAGACGTTTTAGATGGAGTGTTTAGACTTCAATGGATTTAGGGCTGTGTTCAGATTCAGAAAAAAGTATTTCTATAACAAGTTTTCCTATTCATTCTACTCATAGAACACGCTTTCCAGTGCACTATTTATCTATAAAAAAGTACTTTTTTACTTCCAATCTGAACACAGCATAGGGGGTGTTTGGATAAATGGGCAAGAGCAAAAAAAAGCCAAAAATTTCCCTCCAGAAAAGATGGCAAAAAGTTTTGCCATTAGGGGTGTTTGTATCCAATGGTAAAACTTTTTGGCAAATGGCATCTATTTTGCCTTTCTTTTTGCCATTTGCCTCCAAACACCCCCTCGGCAAAAGGGTAAAAAGATAACTTTTTGCACATTTGCCCACCTTTTAGGCCACTTTGGAGGTAAGAGTTTTTTGCCATCTATTTTTACATTTGCCCTTTTGCCTAGGGGGTGTTTAGAGGCAAATGGAAAAAAAAAGGCAAAATAGATGCCATTTGTACATGGATCAAAACACCCCGAGTAAGAACGAGAAAACAGGTAATGAAGAAGAGGAGGTAGCTTCACTAACGCAGTGTTTGGTTGCTTGTATGGAACTCATCCCGTACCGTTCCATCCTGAATCTGTGGCAGCCGGCATGTTTGGTTGAATGAATTGAACGATCTGGTGCGGGATGACTTGATTCAGATTCTTGGAATATTCCTATCCCATCCCGAACCATCTCGTGCGGCAAAAAACATCGAATGAATCCATCCACCCGTCCGCCCGGCTCCCTTCTCGTCATTCACGGTCTTTTTTTCGCTTGCGACTTCTGCGCTCCCTTCCGTTCCTCCTCTGGCGGCACGTCGAGCGCCGCCGCACCTACGCCGGCGGCCCCCAACCTCCAGCAATCAAGGCGGACGACATCCACCAGGTAGGGAACTTCCCTCTCCCCTCTCCCTCTCTTCCCTTCCCTTCCCTTCCCTTCACGTTGGGGCAGCAAGTTTAAACCCTAATGATTGTTTCCCTCTTTCCCCTTACAGTACGAGTGATTGGATTTGTTCTCCTCCTCAAACAGGTACGGATCTGAAATTCCTCACTGTCAACTTGTGTGATGCTAGTAATACCTGCAGATCTAGGACTCGTGTGGGATTGCTGTAGAAATTGAAAGTTGTAGCCATGCCAAAGCTTCAGTGTTTGTTTTCATTGTTTCGTGTGCAAACCAAAATGTCCAGTATACTACAATTGCATTGATAATCATCTTTATTTGTTCCTGTATAAATTTTGAGATATGTCTTGCTCTCTTTTGGGTCATGTAGATGGACAAAAGGAAGCTCAACAAAAGAAAGTTGTGTGTACTTATCAGTGCTGCAGTAGCATATGCGGCTACGTGTATGGTGGCTTTATTTGTCACATCTAGACTGCTACACAATAAGAGGCAACGTATTACTTATGGGCCAATGGAGGAGAGGGATAAGACTAGGATTGTGTATCTTAATTCAAAAATTTTACCATGATGATACAACCTGCACAAACATGATAAGGCTGAAAAGAGAATCCTTTTTCTGGTTGTGCCAGCTTTTGAGGGAACGCTTTCTGTTACGTGACACTAATCATGTATGTATTGAGGAACAAGTCGCTATGTTCTTGAATACAATTGGCCACAACCTAAGAAATAGACTAGTTGGTACTAATTTCACTCGGTCGGGTGAAACAGTTAGCCGTTACTTTGGATTAGTTCTTCATGCCATTGGTGAACTAAGCAAAGATCTTATTCGACCACCTTCACTTGAGACCCCAGCCAAAATTGCAGGAAACCAAAGATGGGATCCATACTTTAAGGTATGAAAATGAAAGCTGAAACTTATAGATATATATAGTCATGCGTTGGGTGTTCTGATTTTTTTTGTTTGACAAGTAGGATTGTATTGGTGCCATTGATGGAACACATATAAGAGTATCGGTTAGTAAGTCAATGGAAGCAGCCTTTCGTGGTAAGAAAGTCATTTCCTACCCAAAATGTGATGGCGGCAGTAGATTTTGACTTGAAATTCACTTATGTGTTGGCTGGTTGGGAAGGGACAGCACATGATGCTGTTGTTTTAGCAGACGCACTAGAACGTGACAATGGGCTACGAGTTCCAGGAAGGTAACATAATTGTTTCTTGATCTTTATGCCCACAACAATTTAGTTAGACCGAGATCTAATAACCATGTTCCTAATATGTTAGGAAAATTCTACCTAGTTGATGCGGATACGGAGCCAAACCTGGGTTCATGCCTCCGTTTCGTGCTGTACGGTATCACTTGAATGAATGGGGGAACAATCCAGTGCGAAATGCTGAGGAGTTATTCAACCTTAGGCACTCTTCTTTACGTGTTACAGTAGAACGTGCCTTTGCTTCACTCAAGAGGAGGTTCAAGATTCTAGATGATGCAATACCATTCTTCCCCATTCCCCACTCAAGTTGATATTGTCATAGCTTGTTGCATCATTCACAATTGGGGTTCTTTCTCAAGGGACAGATCGCTTCATTCTACCAGAGGACACTTGGATGCCTAACCCACGAAGGATGAATAGGCATCAACCAAATGACCATAGGTCTATGGTTGAGAAGAGGCAATTAATTGCTGAAAGAATGTGGGCAGACCGTCAAATCATTATGGCCAATAGTAGTGTGCCTTCTATTGTATCAATGGAGTACTTATTTCTTCAAATTATTGTACCACCTATGTAATGTGAACCGTCATGCAATTGTAATATGAATCAGTGTACTATGTTAATACGAATGCTTGTGTTATTTCTCACAAAATCCTTGCTGTAATATGAACTCAGGTGATGTTTAAATCTGAATTCTTGTTTTGCTTAAGTTGTAGGAGATGGACCAGGAACAACAAGGTGAAAACTTGGCTGGACATGGTGGAGGTGCAATTCATTGGACAAGTGCTATGTCGAGCTTTATGCTCACTTACTTGTCTCAACTTGTGGCTAGTGGCACTAAAACCTCTACAGGCTCAAGCAAGTGCATCTTAATGCATGTGCAAGGGCTTTGAATGAGAGCTTGGGTGTTCATGTCACTGGTTCTCAGGTTAGCAATCATCTCAGAAAGTGGAGAAAGATATATGGAAAAATTCAGAAGCTAAAGAACGTGAGCGGGCGCTAATGGGATGAAGAAAGTTGCACCATAAAGCTTGACCGTGAGCATTATATTGGTTTATTTCAGGTGAGTTATGTTACCATAAATCTTTGACCGTGAATCTTCATAACTTTGCTAAAATTTTGTATGTATGTGTTCTTCCAATTAGGACCACCGTGAGGATGCCAACTATTTGAACACTCCACTTGAGTACTACCATGAGATGGCAACTATCTTTGGCAATAGTTTGGCAACTGGTGCATATGCTAAGGGATCAAATGACCCTCTAGCTACAGAGGTGACTGAAACTGAAAATGCACCAAAAGGCACAACAGAAGCTTCACCAACAATGAACAAGAGGCTAGGGTTGATGACATAACAATGTCTGCCAACAATACTGGAGAGTCCTCAGGTACCAAAACCACCTCCACCAAAGAAGGCTAAGGTGAATGTGGAAGACCCCAACATGGTCATGGTGACTATGAGCAGCCAAAGTCTTGCAAATCTCGCAACAGCCATGACAAATGTGACAAAAGCCATTACTTCAGAGGGTGAGAGTTCCAGAAGGACTTTATGATGCCATGATGAGTATCCCTGGTTTTGATGTGGCACATCTGGATCACTACTATTCCTATTTGTGTGATCATCCACCACAAGCAAGGGCTTTCTACAGGCTACCCCTCTCAAGCAAAATGATATGGGTTGCAAGGTACATCAAGGAGCACCTTGCTGATGCTGATCTGTAGGTCTTGAGCTATGTCTTTTGCTAACCAGAAGAACACCTTGTGTTGTATGTGATCTGTGTTGCAACTAGGCATGAATTGGAACTTCATCATGGTAGTTGTAACCTAGGATAGTATTTTGCTAACCACAAGAACTGAAACTATGGTGGTTTATGTGATGTATTAAGCACTGAAACCAGTTTGGTGGTGTATGGTAGTCCATTTGGCTTCTCCTGTGCTTTTGTAAAAAAATTTGACCTGGACCAATTAAGGTTATAATTAGAGAAGATGGTCCCTGTCTCCTTTCTTTTTTGTCTCTGGTGATGAATTTTTAATACCGAATGCAGCATATTACTTGTCTATGGTTGATGAATTTCTATTAATATATTTGTCAACACAAATATGATATAAATATTATGATTAATATGATAAAGACATAATTTACAATAAAGGGTAGACATAAAGTAAACTATGTATGCACACGATCCATTCATCCAACCAAACATGAACTTGTACCATCCTGTACCATCTTATACAAGCAACCAAACATTGAACTTGTATCATCTTGCACCATTTTATACAATCAACCAAACACCCTACTTGTATGAGCCCATCCAAGATCGTCCCATGCAGGTGAACCATCTCATACATGTCCATTTTGATTCCACCAACCAAACACTACCTAAACGAATGAAGAAGTGATGGACGGATACAGATCGTTAGCACAAACATTTTCAACATGCCAACTTAAATTCAGGTCCTATTTGGACATTCTAAAACTTTAACCGCGGCCTATTTAATGTGTTTAGATAAGTGTGACAAGAACCTTTTGTCGTGCGTCAGCGAGGAAAGAGGACAGATTTAAGGGTATTTTAGTATTTTTTTTTTCAAGTCGCGGTTCTCTCATTAACTGTTACATCCCATCTTTTAGTCTATGTCAATGTACTATGAATGTATTGGTTAAGCATAAAGTTAAAAAAAAAAAGAAAGAAAAGAAAGAGTATTAGTTGACCAAAGTCAAAAAGGGGAGAAATAATTGGAATTTTTGAAGATAAAGAAATTCTCAATATAGTTTGTAAGATAAGGAACTTAGTGATCACAAAGTGATGGAAAAATGTGTGGGAATGATGCTTCAATTAAATGGAAAAAAAAAAGAAAAAGGAAAAAATGGCACTATTCCTCGTCCGACAACAGACTTGTCCGTTTTCCTCACTTGTCCGTTTTTCGTCGGGATTCATAACGAGCAGCGACTTCAAGGCAAGTTAGTGGTTGATCTGTGGGGTGTATGACCAAGGTGTCTTAAACAAAGTTGATAAGGGAAGTATGAAGGACAACTTTTGTTTTTGGGTCACACTTAGAAACTGGCTGGATCAAGGAGAAAATCACGAAAGAAAATCAGTCAGATTGTGTTTTCAGAAAGTTCAGTGTAGCTGACAGCCGATTTGAATTTGATCAAATTGAGATCGAATTTGAAGTCTTCTGCAGAAACTTCCAACTAGAAAGTTGTTCTACTGAATGTGAATTTCAAATTTGTCTCTAGCGCCAGAGGCATGTTCTATTCAAGTTTTGAGAGTAATTTGGGAAATTCAGTTAGGGTTCTGAAATTGGGGACAAGTTGCAGCAGGGACTTTGAAGCTCAAATTCGACTTCAATTCGTGCTCAAATGAGGTAAGTGCCAATGTACGAAATGAAATTGGATGATCCAGCTACAAGTTTCATTTTGGGAGTTTTTGATGTTACTATATGGGTTTGGGAGAAATTGGAGCTCCAATCTCGGGTTTTTAGTGGCTCAATTGGGGAAAAGGTGACGTCATGGCAGACAAGCTGCTGCCGGCGTCGAGCGGCGGCCCACTTCACCGGCCACGCGTCGGTTGCGGTGAGAGCCAGCTCGAGCGGCGTCCCAGCTGGAGGTGTCAAGCCACGGTGAGCTCAGCCGCTGATAAAGCTTCAACGACGGTCTTCTCCTCCCCCTTCCGCCGCGAGCTCCTCTGCTCTCTTCTCCTCGCCGCCGTCGAGCCGGAGTTGTCCCGCCACCGTTTGAGCCGCTCCATGCTGTTTCTAGCCACCTTAAGCTTCGCCGTCGTCCCTGGTTCGTTTCCACCCACCCTTGCTCCGTTTCCACCGCTCCAGGGCTCGGCGCAGCCAGTTCTTGAAGCTCACCGTCGACGGCTCGCCGGGGTAAGACCTGCTCGCCGCGCTTATGCTGTTACAGCTCTTGTGGTTGAAGTTGGAGAGTGTAGTGAGGGTGTGCTTGGGTCAGGGAGCGTGCTTAGAGGCTTAGTGGCTAGGTCGCGACGCTTCCACGGCCGGGAACGGCATTCGCCGCCGTGGCGCTCCTCCGCCATGGCAGCCGCACGGGTGCAGCCTCGCTCGGACCCTCTCCGGCCGAGCTGATGCGCGCGCTTGGTGCGTGGAGGGTCGCTGGTGCTCGTAGGGTAGCTGTCAACGTTTGTCTCGCCGTGGTTGAGCCACTAGGCGCTCGCCGCGTGTGCGCCACGCGCGCTCCCGCCATGGCCGGCGTGGTGCGCTCGGGCGTGCAGTGTCGCGCGGGTCGTTAGGGTTGCGCGTAAGGTGTCTCTAGGCTCGGTGATGCTTGTAAGCCGGTCGTGAGGCAAGCTGGTGCGGTGAGCTCGCCGGAGCAGGGAGCGCCGCCGAGCTTCGCCGCCGTGCCGCCAGGAGGCTAGGGTTAGGGCTTGCCGCGTGCGTTAAGGCCTAGAATGGATGCGCGTTGGTGTAGGCAGGCCCTAGGCTAGTCGTTGTCGTCGGGGGACCTCGCCGCCGGCGAGTGCGTGGAGGTCAACGCCGGCGAGGGGGCAGTCCGCGCGGGGACTCTGTCCCGCGTGGGCAGGGGCTTCGGTGGGGAAGGAAAGAAAGGCCAGGGGGTTTTCTGTGAAAATACCAATTAGATTTTAGAATTAGCTTTAAATCATATTTATCCACTGTTTTAATTCTAGAAAATTGTAGAAAAATCAGAAAAAATATGAAATAAACTTTTATCATTTCCTTAGAATTTCCTTTATTTATAACAATGCTAAACCCTAAATTATAGTAATTAAAATTTAATAATAATACCATCTTAGGAAGTAATTATTAAAAATGGCTATAATAATGTTAAACATATTCTAAAATAGAATTCTTGTGTTTTAAACACATTTTGGATAAATTAAGTATTTAGGGTTTATAGGAAATAATTTTATCACATTTAGGAAATTTTTCCTTTAATAACAAAATAAAAGAAATAGAAATTAATTCACCCACTTTATAAAATAACTTTTCTTTGGGACAAGTTTGGGTAGCTTTGTTGGCTTGCAACTGTATCGAGGAATGAACTTTGTGCTATGTTTTCAAACCATTACATTTCTCATCACTGACTTGCATCGCATATAGAATATGAAGCTTCGGAAGTGGAGTACGTGGAATTCTCCGACGACCCAGTTCAGTACGAGGAGGTTCTAGTTGTTGCTCCGGAGTTCCAGGAAGTCACCGAGACCGCTAACTTTTTCGAAACTCAAGGCAAGCCCCGGATGCATCTTTACCCACTTTATTTCAGAAGATCACGAGTCCAAATATTATGATTTTATGTGTGCATTAGGTTAGGAATTGAATGGAAACCTTTGATGCATGAACTACTCCTTGATAGTACTACCTTTGTTAGGAAGGAAAATAAATGAATTATGGGATCACCACTTAGAAATGCTTGGCAAGGTTTAATATATAAATGATGATCTAGGTTCTCATTAATCTTAGATGAATCATATAAGAGGTATTAAGAGAAGAAAGAGTGGGCAGAGGATGATAGGGTGGATTGAGGTAAGCTCGATCTGTAGCTCTGCCTACTAGCTAAAGTCACTAAGGACCGATCCGTTGTTTAAAAGTTTGATCAAGTGATTCTACCTGGTTTCTTACTGGGTTATGGGACCAGTAAAGCCAATTAGATTAGCTGGCTCGTGGATTGGAAATATCGCTTACCGGTGCTTGCTGGGTCGGAGAAAGGCGGGATCGTCATCTGGAACTCACGGGGTGGTCGCCAGACGTGGGGCCCACGTGGGGATGCGTTCCCGGGTTCGGGTAAGGATATTTCCGGTCTTTGGTCCAACTGATTGAAAGGTTGTTGCGGGCAGCTGGCGCAGCTGTACGTGGCTGGTGGCTAGGTATCTCCTGCAGGATGTATATGGATCCGGATCGACACTACTCTTGGTCATGAGTGCACTTGATCAGGTCTTAAACATCGTAGAGGAAACAAGTTGAACTATTATATGTGAGTGATTCAAAATGCTGTTTGAACCTAGTACCACTTGTGTGAAAAAGGTATTTACCACTTAGTTGAGTAGCTAATACTTAATTGAAATAAAACTTTTAGCTAAGGACCCATTATTAGTAAGCTTTTCCGCAAAAAGATCGAGTCAGCCAAATAACCACCGAAAGCCTAATCATTCCTCCTTGAGAGTCTTTTCTTTGGTAAGACGGGTAAGTCTTGCTGAGTACCTTCGTACTCAGGGTTCTTCCCTTTCTGTTTTTCAGAGAAGGTTCCTCAAACCGAAGGCGAAGAGGAAAGCCCGAAGCCCTAGAGCATCGGAGGTCCCACATGACTCTAGATATTTAGTGTACTCCAGAACTCTTCTATTTCTTCTGTTGTATAAACCTAGTTTGTATTTTGGATCTTAGTACCATGGTTTGCAATTAAGGTTGTTTCAAAACTCGGTTTGTAATAATTCGTATATTTCCGTATGTATGTAAAGAGGTAATGCCTGTTGTGTTATTCCCAACTTGGTAAGGATCCTAAGCTATGGTTCAGTAAAAATTGTCAGTGGATGATTCGGGATGTCCCGGGGACACTCGACAGACTACCGGGTTTAAACTGTTTGAAGTGCGTGCTGGTATTACCCTGGGTTAGGGTGACTAGACGCACTTGAGCCAGTTTAAACTGGGCGGTTCTGCCACATTAACTCTTCCCCTTAACTAAAGTTTAGTATAGACATTTACTTAAGTTAACATTTTCATATGTTAGCATCTTGATCCAAACAAGGCTTTTTACCGTTGTTTACATTTGTCATAGCTAAAGTTAAATTTGAGCTCCCTATCTACATATATTGGACCTCGATCGAGTGATCAAATCGGACCTCAATCTTAATTTACAGTACCCTCAACCTCACGTTTCAATCATCGTCTTTATCCTCCATAGCCAAAAGTAAAATGATAGAAAAAGACAAGTCAATGGATAGGTAGGTAGTTTCCTGTTGTCTATTGTCCAGTACTATGTGACACCTCGACCACACTGAAAACCAACAAAGTAGAAGGTGCTGAATCAGACATCGAGCTCGACGTACGTTACACGTGTGGCGTGGCAAATCAATCCTACAACTTGCCATTGCACCGGTTCCACCTGTCGCGGACGGCCTCACATCGGAGCAAGACCACAAAAAAAGAAAAAGAAAAAAAACATACAACCAAGAAGAAATAGTCGGTGGTGACTCATATCTCAACAAACGAAGAAGAGAATAAAAATGAACAGGAAACTAGCAGATGGCTAGCCACCATGGGCAATTGGACAACGCGTGCTTTTTTTTCCTCGGCGCCGTGATCGAGCTTCGATCGTGGCATCTGCCGTTGGCGGGGGCCAAGTGCAGAGCGTCGCGTAGTACGCGATGTTGTTTTTGACACCTTGCTTTGGCCGGGGACGAGGGGAACCGGCCGGGCCGGGCGGGCCGTCTCTGCTTCCGTCAACGCGGCCGCATCAATGCATTCATGGCTGGGAACCGTACGAGCCTTTGCTCGATCGGCTGCTGCCTGCTGCTCGGATACCGCGCACACGGAGGAGGTGCTTCGGTGCACGCTCGGAAGATAGGAGCCCGGCCGTAAGCTGGTTCGATTGGCTCCATGGTCGTGTAGATGATGCCGAAGCAGGATCTACGTGGAAATTACATACTGGTACGGTGGTACCCAAGTTGAGTTAAATGTATACGGGGTTTCTCATTATTGCTCCGTTCAATCGTGCACATGTGCAAGTGCAAGTGGATGCACGGATTGAGGCACCTTCATGTCTCAAAATAAAACAAGGGAGAGATCGCTTTGATTTCATGGACCCGCTGACCGAGCAAATATCTAAGGTTAGAGCAAGTACAACAAAGGGATATAACAAAGCTAAATGTTGAGATGGATGGAAGAATAGAGGAGAGGGAGAAGCGAACTGTAAGCTTGCTACTGACTTAGCACATGAACTAAGAAAAGCTACGACAGAGACACTTGAACGTATATTTATATTGAAGAATTAACCTCTATATGAGTTGGCTTAGAGATACTCCCTCCGCCCCGCAATAGTTGACGTTATAGGATTCAAAAAAGGTTCAGAATAAATGACGTTTTAGCTCTGGTAGCTATACAATAGGTGAGCAGAGCACCCCGCGTCCATCACGACATGGGAATAGAAGTAAAAATAAAAAAGAAAACGGTGGCAAGATGAAAATATCGTGAGCCTTATCCTCTCACAGGTCACCGCACCCACCACATCCCCTCGCTTCGCAGATTCTCCATCGGCGCCGAGCTCGCATCCTCGTTCCCCATCCCAGCTCCTCCGCCTCCGTCTCCCATCTCCAGCTCCTCCGCCACCCCATCTCCTAGTCTTCCATCTCCTCCACCATCCCATCAGCATCGAGCATGGCTGGCGCAGGGCGTCGCCGCCGTTTCCCCAACCGCGCAGCCCGCATCCGTCGTCGTACCTGGTCAAAGCAGCGCGACGCAAAGCTGAGAAGCAGCAACAGCGGAAGTGATGGGAACCAGCCGGATCCCGTCATCAAGCCGGTGTTCCCCCACGGCGATGCGGCCTCCAAGCTCGCCCTGAAGATGGGGGTCAGCGGCGGCAGCAGGACATGCTCCCCCAAGTCAACGAGCGGCGGCGACGATGTTTGCCAGAACGGCGATGATGGCAGCTAGGGCCCCAACACGGGTACCACAGGCTACGAGGGGAGCCCGAAGCACATCGTGGAGGTTGGGGGCGACAACGACGATGTTAGCTTTTCTCCCGTGTTGGGGTGCTGCGGTTGCGATCTGAACCGAAAGCACCTTGTGACGGAGGAGGGTGGTTGTGAAGGTGCCTACGCCTTGAAGTTGGGGATCTGCAACTGCGATGGGAGCCTGGAGCACGAGAGGAACGTGCGCGAGCACTGCATCAGACGTTCTCGTCTGCGTGCGGACACCGACGGGCAGCTGTACGTTCTCGACTCAGAAGCCAAAGACGACGACCTGGAGGAAAGCAACCATCCAGTGCTCCGCCGAGGTCAAGGTGCCTTGGGTCGTCAACTTACTGCAAACGACGAGGCGACCATGGAGCTTTGGCTTACAAGCATTGAAGAGGCAGACCGGGAAGTCTTCATCCCCTGGATCAAGGTTGCACTCGCTTATATCTAGACCCTGTACTAGTTCTGATGTGTGCATAGTATTTGTGATGGTGAACTGCTACTTTTGTGTGTTGCTGCTTTTGTGTGTTTGAAAGACTATGTTATGCAGTGTGATTCCATCTTGCTAATCGAAGTTGGCTTTTTAAGTAAGTTCAAAGCCCAATACTTGAATGTGTGTGCATGTTGGTTGTCTTGGCTCTTCCCTTTTCCTTATCCTTTATTTCTTTTAGTATGCACACAACAATGTTGATTGCCATGATGGTTAGTTGTGATTTAGAAAGAGAATCATAATACAAACAAAAGATAGCATGTATTTGAGCATACGTGGACAAGATTAATGAAGTAGGAATTTAGATAAGCAAACTAGTTTTTATACATGCACCACAAAAGGCTTTCGTTTGCCTCCACTAGGATCACAGGATACTACACATATGTACAACTACACACATAACAAAAGGCTTTCTTGATGCACACCTCAAAAGCGTAACAACCAATTCCATTAGTTGTTCAACGACTCAATTGCCTGCTGAACTATATCCCTGTCGCAGCTAAGAGATTTGGGAAGCATGCCTGTCGCCTCTATCCTCTCCTTATTCATGTGGGGGATCTTGTACCTGTTTTCTCCTTTATCTTTCATAACTTCAGTCATGCATCCTTGTAGCGTGAGGAATACCCTATTTAGAAGAACAGGGTTGTAGTTTTCATATTCATTGATCACATTTGCGATGAGCTCATCCATGTTTCTAGATGTGGTTCTATCTGTCAACGACTGGAGAGAAGCAAAGAAACTAAGGTCTAGGCAATTCATATCAGGTGAATTAGCAGGCTGATTCATTATGCATATATCAAGGCCGGTTTGGGCGGCTGCTGCTAAAAAATCTGGATCATCGGGCCGGATATGTGAGGGAGCATTGTCCTGTTGTATCCAAATTGTCTCGTTGGCATGCTCTCGAGGCCAACGAGTGTGTATAGCTTCAAGAAGATTTGTGATCATATAAGATCTCATTGTTTTTCTGTCAACCTTCATTGTCTTCGTGATTGGTGTGCCCCTAGGCCTACTGCCACTTTTTCTTTGTGCCGGCTCCTAAAAGTACAAAGTTTGTTATGAGAATAATAGAATAGTCATTCTTATGTATGAACACATGAATAAAACATGACAAAGATTGCTACCTTGCGCACTAAAGGCCATATGCCTAACTTTCCATCAAAATAACATCTACCTTTATCATCAAACCTAGGCTCCGCGACTCCAGAATAAAACATGACTTTCTGAATGGAATTCTTGTTTTGCACTGTTCAGTGTGGGTCTTCTTCTTCAGGAGTCAAGTACATAGTCTTATTCTTTTTTGTCCCATTGAACCACTTCTTATCTGAGTGGATTATATTTTTCATTTCTTTGAACTTAGGATTATTTGGCAGTGTACATGGTTCTAGCATAGAGAGACACCACGCAGCCTAGCCTTTTTATTTTCCTCCTTCAAATAGGGCTTCAGTGAGTTGGAGTGTCGTCGTAGCAATCCTTGTTTGAATGACCTACATAGAGTGCTTTTAGGGACACCTAGAGCATGTGCAAGTGACCTTATAGTACCCCTTTTGTTTAGGGGAATATCTGGAACTCTAGAGAGGTCCACTTCAATTTTTTTTACGGCCACAATTCTTAGATTTCAGACCCTTGACATCGACTGGTATGCCCTGTGCCCAACATATTTTTGCTCTCTTCCATACACGTTGTATGGTATGTATACGGACATTGTACTTTGCTGCAATTATAGTTGTACTCATTCTTCTTAATTTCCTATTCTTGCTGCTCTAAAGCAAATCTTCAAATATGTCTTGTCTTTGTCTATCCGTTAAATCCTTCACCCTATGCCCGGCCTGATTATGATTTGCTTGGTCATCATCTACACCATCATGTGCTTGCTCATCCTCTTCATTCTCTTCTTCATCCTCTTCATTCTCTTCATCATCTGAGTCCGACAACTCCTCTTGGTCGAAGGTGACGTCAACGTTTTCAGTGTACACGCCAAAGTCATCTATGAGATCCTCCAAGTCATCTTGTTCACTTGTATAAAAAAATATAACTGATCAATATAGATCATTTTGGACTTGTAGTTAATAAATGTGCACAAATGCAATCTGATTTTTCTTTTCAGCAAAAATACCTGTCGGTATGTTTTCATGTTCACTGCCCTGTTGAGAAAGATTCAAATCAAAGGGATGGCAAACATTATGAACTGGTGCATCATCAAATAGGCCAGGTAAGGCATCTGCTCCTGCATTTTGACCTGCTGTAAAAATTAGTTTCAGGTTCATTTGTGCTACTGAAATGATCATCCTAAGATAGCACTTTAATTGTAGATAACTAATGGAAATATTCACCTGTAGTATGTTGGTTTCTTTCTGATGGTTCATATAAATCATATGGGCTGGCAGCCGTAAATTGCACCCCTACAAAATGCAATATCTGTCAGCACTGTTCATTTTGGACAAGATGGTACACCAAATTATTAATTTAGAAGAAACAAAACCAATGGTGAGTCTACATGCAACTCTTATTAGTAGATTAAACTTTTCTCCACTTCTACTAAAGCTACGAAATAACCTTAGGCTACACCAGATTGAAATCCAATAGGAGTGGTATAAAATTACCTCCACACAATCAGTCTAGGAGATAGAGAGATGAGAAACAAAATCCAAGCAAACTCGTTTTAAGGGACAGAGAAGAAAGAGAAAAAGACTAACAGTCATCAAATTCCACTGCAGGTTGAAGCAGGAGGGCAGGTACAGTACCTCGTTTTGCTCCGCATGCACCAACTGCTTCCAATGGATCATGGATACTTATATCTTGTTCATTTGCAGGTGGCTGGTTGGAGGAGGCCCCTTGTCTTCTTGGTCATCAGCCCCCTCATCTCCTTGGTCATCAGGAGTTGCATTTAAGTCAAGGGCCATGACGAGTGAAAGTTTTGGTGTTGTGGACAGTGAAGAACTGGAAGTGGCTTTAGTAGCCTACTCGTAGTAGTTTAATATGACGCCTGAATGGTTATTTGAATTCATCTGTTTTACTGTGTGTATTGTTTGGCGCTAATTTGGTTCCCGCCGGCAAGGGAAATGAGTTTTGGTGACCTTTTTATTTGTTTATTGAAAACTGGGTATGCATGTGGACGCTTTGGAGCCAGTGATGATGTGTTTGGACATGCATTTAATGCATCCACAGTACATAGAAATGATTGGGATTATAGGGGCATGTATGTCTTTTGCTCCTTGTTTTGGTACTCCCCCGGTTTCTGAAACGTCAACTAATGCGGGACGGAGTGAGTAGACAGTAACAATCTATACAACAAGCGACGGACGGTATAGTATGGCCCTTACTAGCCAATATTTTATATTTGTCTATTTTTTACGAGAAAAGTACAATTTGATTTTGTGGAGGATCCATCTTATGTATAATTTTGGATGCCAATATGCCAACCTTATGAATTGGACATGGATAATTAATAATTTACTATTTTTTAGAAAAAATAATAATTTACTAGTACTCGTATCCAACGCCACGGTTTGGAAGTTTAAAGAGGGTTTCGCACATAATGCACGAAATGGGCCGTAAACACAAGGCCTTCTTTGTTGTTGGCCTCTTCGTGCCCCCACTCGCGACCACAATAGAGCCGTTACACGCGGCAACCTCTCGCAACTCCCACGGTCCCACCAGGCTTACCCCGCACCAGGTGAGCTGTTCAACGGCGGAACCTTCTCCTCTGGCCTCTGCGGCGGCGCGGCGGATGGCGTCGGGATCGGGAGCTCCATCAGCGGCGGAGGCGGTCCGCCGCCGCCGTATCCTCTCCAGCCGGCTCTACCTCGACGACGTCCCGATCTCCAAGGTCGGTTGCCCGTCTCCGATCCCCTCCTCCTCCGCAATCTCGATCCGCTGCCGTGCCTCGTAACAGTCGCGCCCGCCGTTCGCGCAGGCACCCGTAGTCTACTCGCCGGCGTACGACATCTCGTTCAACGGGATCGAGAAGCAGTGAGCTCCCTGTCTTATTAGTCCGCGCCCACACGCTTATCCGCGGCGTATCTCTGTGCTGCCTGCCTGACGAACTGCTGCAGGCACCCGTTTGATTCCTCGAAATGGGGCCGCGTGCGCAACTTCCTTGAGGACGCGGGGATCCTCCAGAGCGACCGGATCGTAGAGCCGCTGGAAGCCTTGGAGGATGAACTGCTGGTGGTGCGTATTAAGCAGCTGCTATCCACTTCTTTTGCAGCTATCTGTACTTGAGTAGTTCTGTACTGTATGGTGCAGTATTACTGTGAAAAATTATGTTTTGTGGCTTTACCAATCAGGTGCACCCGGAGTCGTACTTGAACAGCCGTAAGAACAGCGAGAAGGTTGCCCGCATTGTAGAGGTACTGCTACAATCAGAATTGCTATTTGTTAGTGTGATCTTTTGCGTGCTATAACTATAAGTGCCCACGAATTTGTCTAACGTGTCATGGAAACTGGAGAGAATTATAGTTTCCGAAGTACTTGACCGCATTTTTCAATTATTACAAACTAGTCTTCTTGGTAATTCATTTCTGAAATTGTACGGAGTTACTGGGTGTAGAAAAGGCAATAAGTATTTCCTGATTTCCACTAGGTTCCAGCAGTGGCGCTGCTCCCCAACTTGCTTGTTCAGCAAAACCTTCTTTATCCATTTCGGAAGCAGGTAAATGTTCCGTTGTCTTTTGGTGCTTCCTGGCTCTTAAATTTTTTATGTTGAAATACATATCTGAAGTGAGCTTTTACCTTTAGGTTGGTGGCTCTGTTTTATCAGCCAAACTTGCACTAGAAAGGGGATGGGCTATCAACATTGGCGGAGGCTTCCATCACTGTTCGGCAGAGGAAGGGGGTGGATTTTGTGCATATGCTGATATTTCTCTCTGTATCCATTTTGCTTTTGTCCGCTTAAATATCTCAAGGTGTGATAACTATTCAGATGTATTGACATCTACAACATATCTTCTGTAAACTATGTGTGCTGATAACTTAGTAAGTAGGCCGACCTATTGTTATACTTCCTTTTTTCTGTAACGCAACCAGGCAGTTCCCTTAGCATATAATTTATCATTGCTCTGGTAAAACTACTACAATAATAAGGAATGATGGAAACTATTGATAAGAGATTACGGGATTGCTATTCTCATTCCATGACCATTCATCTCATTTGCAGAGTAATGATCATTGATCTAGATGCTCACCAAGGAAATGGTCATGAAAAAGACTTTGGCAGTGATGGTAAGAGGCTGTGTGTTATATTATTTTTCTTGTGTGTATTTTTATTCTTCTTACTATTTCATGGCTCATTGACATTTATTCTTCCGTTGCAGGAAGGGTTTACACTTTGGACATGTACAATTCTGGAATATATCCTTTTGTAAGTACTTGACCCTGAAATGCTTACTACAACTGTCAAACATTTACCTCCTTCTTGAGGCTGTTCATTAACTTATTGTGAAGTATAAATCAAACAAATGTGTGCTTCTGTTTGATATTTAGCTAATCTCATGTCTCCCCTTTCCCATGGAATTCATGATTTTGTTCTTGCTAAGAGTGCATATATTTCGTTCCGAGAAATATAAATTATTACCATGGGCTTTTCTGAAGCACATATGGCATATCTGGTTCTTCATCCTGGAGGGCACCAGAACTAAATGCTTGTACCACATAAGAACAGGACAACTACAACTAGCTTTATGTGTGTGATTGATATTGATAACGATGTATCTTTCAACAGTCATTTGCATTGCAATTAACTGCCAAACTGAAGTTAGATGTTCTTTTGTAAGAAACAGAAAAAGGTTTTATTGATTCCCTGTACTTTGAGAGTGCATCAGCTCACAACTTGAAATACAAAACTGAGAATTGTACTTCATAGTTTGTACACTCTAAACTTTCTCCAGGTTGGAGATAGTTTCACTTTCACTTATATGGATCATCTTGTGCCTTCAATTCAGTGATGAAAGTAAATTGAAAGTTCAGGGTCTGTATGTTGACTACGTGGTGCACCAGAGTTGGGAGAGAGGGACAGAGGAATGTTTGTTCTCTTTATTGGTTTTCACGGTGGGGTTCACCCACGTCATGGGGCTGTGTGGACACCATAGCAATTGAAACTTCAGGGTGCAGTATACCTAGTTTTGATGCTCAGAGCAGATGCACTGTTAAACTTCAAACGACAATGAAGGCCTTTTTTTATATATTTTTTCCTCTGAAATCCTTATACATCAAAATTGTGCCTGGTACATTTCCATTTGTTTTCTTTTCTAGTATGACGGGACACCGTTTTGTTTCAGGATCATGTGGCTAAGAAGTACATTGATCAAAAGGTCGAGTTGGATGTAAGTTGCTCTCTTTATCCTGTTACCATTTATATTTTTTCTGCATCTGGATAGGGCTAATTTACACTACACCTGCTTGTATTCTAGAGTGGGACAAAAACAGAAGATTATTTGGAGAATCTGGTTAGGGCTCTCAAGGTAATCTGTACATTTTGATAGTATCTTAATCTCTTTCAGTACACCTTTTGCAACTTGCAAGAACATCGTGGCGCTACAAGAATAATTTTTTTGTTCATTCAATTTTCAGCAGTTAACCTCAGTTAGTTACTCTCTCTAAGAAGTCTGGGACTGGTTTATGCATGTAAATTGGCATGCTTAGTTTTTAGGTTCAATAACATTTCTGCTGTAAACTTATGACATGGAGGATAAAATATACATCTAGGTCCTTTTCTTGGTCTCATGACTGGCATGATAAACTCTTCGCTATTCTATTCCGTACTCATTTACCTACTAAATAACACTGGGATTACTTGTGTGCGCCAAACTCATTCCCTCCATGTTGCTTAAAAAGATTGTTTGTAGGACTGTTCAAAGCAGCTTTTCCAGTTTGCGAAAAGAAATGCATGAATGCAAATTTCCTACGTAAATTGCTTGCAAGCTCACGTATTACTGTTCCATTACTCACCTTTAAACTTGAGTACCCACTCAATCTGTCATTAAACAGATCTAACTGTTTGTAGGTAGCACAAAGTAGATTTCAGCCCCAGTTGATTGTTTATAATGCTGGAACTGATATCCTAGATGGTGATTCTTTAGGGAGACTAAAGGTATATCCAATGTCCTTTCGTTGGAACCACGAGTTTTCTCACATCCATGTAACATGAAGATGTACATGTTTGCAATGGCTTGACGGCTGTGATTCTTGATAGAGCTGCTTAACAATGCATTGATGGGTTCCATTCTGCCCATATTATGTTTCCACAGTCTTCCAGGTTAGTCCAGAGGGTGTGGCTATTAGAGACGAAAAGGTTTTTAGATTTGCAAAAGATCAAAACATTCCTCTCCTCATGCTGACGTCAGGTGGGAATTTTGTTCGTCATTCGACTGCGGACTTATATTCTCTTAATATCTACTAATGATGTATCTGTCCTGTATCTGAATCTCTATCCCTTCAGGCGGCTATATGAAGTCAAGCGCCCGGGTTATAGCAGATTCTATTATCAACCTATCGAAGAAACAACATATAGATATAGATACCCGCTGTAACTTATAGATATAGGTACCCGCTGTATAGAAACTGAATGATGGTGATTACTATTTTTGTATGTCTGATGGATGTGAACTAGTAGTGTATAATAAATGTTATGCTGAGAAAAGCGAAACTTTTTGACGTGAATCTTTCACCCATTGACTTATTCAGGAAGCCATAACCAATCGTGCAATGTTCATATTAGGAAAAAGTTCATATTACTCCCCTGAGCTATAAGCAAAGTCTATATAGCCCCCTAAACTATCTTTTGGTTCATTTTACCCCCTAAACTATGTAACTTGGTCTATTCTACCCCCTAATGCAAATTGTCTTTTTTATTTCTCCATACACAAGTTGAATTTTAATTTCAAATTTTGCATGATCATAGTAAACATCATAGTGTATATGAAAAAAATATATTATGAATTTTTCGTTATTAGTTTTTGTATAATTTTGCATATTAAGGATTAATTAATTATTAAATATATTACCCTATCAAAATAATAAAAAAAAATCATTTTATATTTTTCTACCATGAATTATGATGTCTACTATCATCTCACAAAATTTGAACGTAATATGACACTTCTACGTGGAAAAATAAAAAAGACAAATTGTGTTAGGGTGTAAAATAGGCTAAATGACATAGTTTAGGGGGTAAAATAAACCAAAAGATAGTTTAGGGGTTATGTAGACTTTGCTTATAGTTCAGGGTAGTAATTTGGACTTTTTTCCAAAAAAAATGTACCTTCTTTGTCAGCAACCCTGACTGGAAGCTTGACCTTATGTCATTTCTTCATGTGAAAGCTCATGCTATTGGACTAATGACCTGCGAGTCGCTGACAGTCTTTCTATGTTTATGCACTGCAGTCTAGTGCTTACATCCAGTGAATCAATTTACCTTGAAGTTTTATCAGGAGAAAAGTCCCCATGGATTGAGGCAGCTGAGAGCTACAGCTACCCAGGTCTGGTCTTTGGCATGTAGCTCTTTGCCCTCTCCTCTCTGGCACCTTGACTCAGGAAGAAAGGTACAAATTTGTCCCTACTGAACCGCTGCTGCTTGGTTACCGTACATGATTTTCAGTTCCTTTTCAGCTTGTGTTAGCTGGGCATCATCGGTGGTGTGCGATTCTCCAACGTCTGCCTGATGGAGTACCACTTCTCGTTCCACGACGTGCATGCAGACATCTGTTTCTGTTATTTGGCCGGAAAGTTTTGCATATACATGGTCCCTTCTCTGTGTTTGGCCTACTCTTTTTATTGTCCACTGGACCACTACTACTTTATTTTCCTTCCTTATTTTTCCTGTAAAATTCTACGTTCTCCAGTTTCCGGGAAATTTCAAATACGGTGATGCAAATTGAGAACCAAACAGAAGCCGCACAACCAGATGCCGCACAAGGTGCGCAATCCACCAAATTATGATCTCGATTCTTTCTCGCCTTAGAGAATTGTGAATTTCAGCTGATAGCTGAAATAGTAAAGAGGTCCGGCACCAAATTCCAGAGTCCAAATCAGCTATTTTCCTTGATCCAAGCTGACTTAAAACACAGCCTAGAAACAATCATGCAACCTGCCTGTAATCACAGCTTTTGAATGCTCGGTTTTCACTATCAGTTGCTATTGTCAAGACTCCCTGAAACAAACAAGGCCTCGATATGCTTCCTCTGTATGTTTTAGGCCTTGCTTTATTAATATATGTTCTTCAATAATGACTTTTGGTTATGTTCGTACCAAGCTTTTGAATAGGACGTCCGGTCAAATTTAGGGTTAAAAAAAGTAAAACGAATTATAATTTGAAACGGGGACAGTAGTTGATTAGTGCTCCAAGTCCAGCTAATGAGGATTAATTTTAGACCACATATCCACCAGGGATAGAATAGACATTTATTAATATTTAATTAAAAATTAACTCTGGATCCAAACAACATAGCAGAAGTTTTTAGCAGGCTAAAATTTAGACGTCTAAACTTTAATCAGGGATAAACTACAATTTTAACCTATCCAAACATGCCCTCAGTAGAGAAAGCGACCTGCAATGTCGTGGATACTAAAAGATTATGAAACATGTCACGGGTATTGATGTGTAACTTACTCCTACTTTGATGTGTAATTGTGATTTTACTCTTGATTTTTTTTAACTTTGTGAATTCCTGACAGGATATTACGGGTGCACTAACCGTCTATGTCCAAAGATCCAATAGTGGTAAAATGGACGGTACCAAGAGGTACCGGGAGGTACCCAAAGAAAGGTACCTGGAGGTACTAACTAAATGTATATGTTTGTCTTAAAATAAATACTTAGCTAAATATTCAACTAAATCAACAGCTAGCATTAATGAACCACAAAAGTACCACGTGGTACTTTGTGGTACCTTCCAAGCATTGTAAAACTCCTCAGCTTTTCAAAAGAACCATGTGAGCTTGCGTTGGTAAACTTTTCTAAGCTAATGTAAGTGCCAAAAAAATAGAGAAATGTTCGATGTAGAACAACTCACTTGGGAGCATTATAATAACCATAAATATTATGTCAAATTATACGTTTGCACCAGTTAAGCTATTCTAGGTAAGATAAACAAGAAGACTTCTGTTGGAAGCAACTCGAGTCGATATCCGTTGACCAATCAACCAACTGATGACTGTTCGATCCAATCACCCGCACTTGTTTGCGAAGTGGAGAAAATTAAATAGCAAGGTTTCTTTTAATATCATTAAGGCATGTTCACATGTTGTCAACTCATTGCTTTATCACCTACTCTTGTTTAAGCTAGCTGGTACATAATTTGAAGGGAAAAGTCTGTTTTTCACCCTTCAACTATAGCAAAAGTCAGATTTTCAACCCGCAACTACAAAACCGGACACAAAAGGCCATCCAACTATCAAATCCGTGCAAATTTAGCCCTTTGATTGGCTTCAAAGGCAGTTCTCAGTTTTTAAAATATTTTAAAATAATTTCTCTAAAAAAATCATAACTAATTAATTTTAAGTAAAATAGATATGAAACTTGTGCCATCTATTTTCTAAAAATATAAACTATATGTTGGTTCAACATTTGACGTTATTTGTATTTTATTTATTTCTATACATAAATAAATAATATTAAAATAACTTTACATGGCATATCACTAGGTAGGTTGCATTTTTACAATCTTTTGGCACCAGTTTCATATTTCTTTGATTTAAAATGAAATAGTTATGAATTTTTAGTTTAAACACAATTATTTATTTTTGCATGAAATAAAAAACCACCTTTGAAACACTCAAAGGGCTAAATTTGAAGAGCCATTTGTGTCTGGTTTTGTAGTTGCAGGTTGAAAATCAGACTTTTGTTATAGTTGAAGGATGTAAATCAGAATTTTCCCTAATTTAAAACATGAAAGCTTATGCTCCCCTTGACATTATTAACTGTGCAGTTGCTGTCAAAATCTTTGTCTAATGTGCAGTGCCTGCTGGTAATATAATACATTGACGCAATTCCCCCATGGATTGTGGGCTGGGAGCTACCGCTCTGGTCTTTGTCGTGTAGACTTGCACCCTCGCCTTTGAACTGGTCCTTTAACACATGTATTTCATTTGTCCCTGTGAAGCCGTTGCTGACTGACTACGCACTACCGTACATGATATTCACTCACAGCATAAAAATTTGGTCGTCACCATGCATCACTCGTGACGTCAAATCTTCTAAGGTGAAGTTGGTGTAAAGTTGGCGTACTGGAAAGCGTGTTCTGTGAGAGGGAACACGGTTATCAGTGTGCAAAGTTAGTGAGAGGTTGGGAAGGCGGGGTTGATCTCGCGCGAAGTTTCGCTTCTTAACCCTCGGCGACCTTCCTGATGCTTTCCTCTGTACGGACACACTCTGTCTCGGAAGTGCAGCCTATGCACATGCAGAAATTTCTCATAAAAAACCGTGTCAGAAACTTATGCCATTTTTTGTTCTAGAATCTTGAAGTTTCTTCCGAAACCTCGTACAATTCAAGTTCATTTCGCTCTTCATGTTCGTTCTCAGTTGGTGGATGGTGGAAATCTTGCAAGCAGTGCCTTGATGGCTGCGTTCTACAGTACTATTCTGTACTTATCGGTACGTGGCAATCGTGGTCCAAATCCTCGGCTGTTTTTCCACGAGTTTTCGCTGGTCCAAGACCAAGAGTAACATAGCCGCCGCCGATACGCATATATGCTGCCTAGCAGGGAGCAGACGGGGTTCAACAGGAGCTGTCGCAATCATTAATGAGTTTGCCTTCTCACGTAGTGTCCCCTGAGCTAGGACAATTCTTTACTTCTTTAACATGCATTGTTAACTTTTCCAATGAAAAGCTCAAGACTTCCACGTAAATTCTTCGTATGGATCTGCTGGTAAGCTTCTCTATCTAGCTCTCGGCACCATCTTTTTGTTGCTGACAGCTTTTGACAAAATCGCATTACTCAATGGTATGAATTGAACATGGTCCCATCTCTATAGTGTTTGGCGTCGCTTTCACATTCTTTCCTCCATTTTATTCCCAATCTTTATATGCTGCTTCTATAAAAATTCTACATCTTCGGATTTCCTGGAAATTCAAGATGCACACTTGAAGTATGGTGTGACAGCAATTATTTTGACTTGTTGGACAGGATTCAGAGCTTGGTCCACGCAAGGTGAGAGATGATGTTGTAGGCAGGGAGAGTGAGAACTTTTTTAAAAAAACAAAATAAGCCTCCTTTAATATAATGTTATATTAGGACATATTACATCTATGATTATTTTGATTTGTTGGACAGGATCTCTAGAGCCTGGGCCACACAAGAGATAAATGATGCTGTGGCACAGAGAGTGTTATTTTTATTTATTTTTAAAAATATCCTTTAATAAATACACTAAAAATAATCCTTCGAACAAACATTTGAAGATCTAACCTTTTGGTTCCGCCGGTCCGCATTATGTGATAAAAACACTTTGTCGCACCATATGCATTGGCGTGGAAGGTGTGCCACGTCTTAACCCTATAGAGGGATCTGCCAACACATAATTCACGTGGTGAGCTTATCTGACGCTTCTGTTGGCATGACAAGTTCTAACCTTAGGAAATTCATATCATTTTACTATGAACAAAGATGAATATGATTTTTATGTGAAAATCTTAGCTCTCGATGAGACCAGGTCTATAGTGTTGAGGGTTTTTCTCCATGGTATTGAAATGATTTTAAATAAAAAAACTCAAAACTATATAGTTGTATTTCTCATTTAGAGCTTCAAATTTCATATGAAAATCATTTTCATTCAAGTTCATAGATAAAAGATATTATTTTTTTATAAGGTAGAGTTTGTCATGCCCCTCTAGGGAATATACGCTGGCAGACCCCTCTAGGGCACTCCAATTAGACCTGAGCATTTTGCGGGCCGGGCCTAATTCGGGTCGGGCCGCAAAAAAGCCCAGTTTGTTTCGGGCCAAAAATTTGTGCCCACGCCCATTCCTTGGCAAGTTTGGGACGAGTTTTCGGGCCAGGTTTGGGCCAGGCCGTGGGTGGGCTCGGGCTTCCCGTTCTTTTTTAGTTGAAAACTAAATGAAATAAAGCATTTGGGCGGGCTCGGGTCGGCCCGAATTCTTTTCGGGCTTGGTTTTGGCTGCCCACGCCCGTCCCATTAGAAGGCGTGGGCGGGCCAAACCCACCGGGCTCGGGCCGAGCCCACGGGCCGGGCCGGGCCACAAATGCTCAGGTCTAACTCCAATGCTTATTACACCAACGCATGTGGCGCAACATAGCATTTTTATCAAGCCATGTCACCGGTGTGACCAAAAGGGTCGTGTCACACCCGATTTTATAAAGAAAACCGGATGCAAAACTATATGTATGCCAGGATCATGTTCCATACATATAGCGACATAAGAGTAATACAAAGATAGTGCTCAAAACGTAAAGTAAAACTATCGATTTATTACACTCACGATGAAGGCACGAAGGCCTTTAAATGTTCAACACGACAACTAAAAACGTAAAGTCTTCCATCAAGCTTCCACCACAGGCAGCCGATTGGGGAAACGCTCGCCTAGAGATCATCGAACTCACTAAGGTAGTCATCACCTTTTCCTTCGTCTGATCCAAATTTTAGCAAGGATGAGTACTCTTATGGTTGGTACTCAGCAAGCGGGAGATAATGCAAGCTTCCAAGGAAGGCTAAGGGTTTTGCAGCGGTTAGCATTTTAGTTGGGCAAATTTTATTAAGAAACTTCTAATTACTAAGGTGTAAGTTTATACCAACCCAATTAAGCATAAAGATCCAATGAAATAGCCATAGAACCACAATTTATTCTCGACTTTAAATTCAATTATCATGTGAGGATCCAGGCCGTTCATAATCACGAACACGGCTGTTATAACAGTTTTACACTCTGGAGAGGTTGTACACTTTCACCGCAATTCGCGTAAAAGCTCTGAAGAACTTTAAACCCAACCATACAGTGCAGGCCAGGCACGTACCACACTTCCGAGGTGTGACTGCATAAGGACGCTACGAGGCCTTTACAAAGATTCCCTAGTCAGAAATGACCCGCTAAGGTTTCCGGACCGGGTAGCAGGCACAACCCTCCCTAATGGGCCTAGTGTCTTAGCCAGCCCACTTCCCAAGAAAACTAGGGTATACACCGTCCACCACCACCCCTGTTGCCCTTTCGGTAAGATCACCCTGACTAAGGTTTCTAATTAATCAGCCAAGACCAGAGCCATTATGGTATTGTGGTTGTACGGAATATCCCCGGGTTGCCGCTCCATGTTCCAATTAACAAAGGTGTCCTTGTATTACCAAAGTTCAACATATAAAGCATCTACCTCATGTTTGCTTATCCCAACCATATCGCAAGTTTAGCATCTAGCATCACTACCCAACAAAAGATAAATCCCGATATAACAAGGTATGGGTAAACTACTAGATGCCCTTAATTGGGTCCCGTCAAAATTAATGCAAAAACAAAATAAATAAACTTTAATTGACATGATATGTAGATGGGTACAAAAGAATATGTAGGGGGGAAAGAATTTCCACTTGCCTTGCTCAGCTAAAAAGTCTGGCTCTTCGAACTGCTCGTTCTCTACGTTCAACCAAGAGCATACAATACATTAAATAAAACAATACACCATTCAATTTTAAAAGACGTTAAAGAAGCACCTAAATATAACATGCATGCAAAGATGATGCGTGAGCGTAAAAATCACTCAAATCGGATTTGAAATGGTTTAAATATGTTTAAAAACAAGGTTAAGGGACCTCTCTGCTAATTTCCTATCCTTCCAGGGGTTAAAACAGAAAGAAACAGAGGCTATATACGTAAATATACATATAAACAAAGGGGTTTATATTTGAAAAAGGGCGCTCAGGACTGCGGGTTGTATTATGGTGAAAGTTCAGGGGCTAAACATAAATAAAAGGACTGAACTGTGATTATTTTTGAATAGGAGTGGGCGGCGGGTTGATTTCACAGAACCTCAGGGGCTCTTTTGCAAAAGTTGCTAGGGCGGATCGGTAATGGTTCTGTTGACTTGGATCGGGGTGGATCGCGACCGTTGGATCGCGATCGGGCGGCTGGGGTTCGATGGGAGACTTATGGTCGCCGACGGTGACGGTGGCCCTGTGGAGGGCGGCGCCGCGGCGAGGGCTTTCGCCGGAGGTTAGCTCGGATTCGAGCTATAGGGCACGTTCGAGTGTGGTTTGGCTCAGGAGGGAGCTGACACCATGGCAACCGCGATGGTGGGGCTCGGTGGAGGGGATTGATCGGCGTGGGGTTGGCGACGTGCGACGGCGGCGGACCAAGTTCCGCGAGGCCGCCATGCGCGCATGAGTGCAAAAGAGAGAGGGAAAGGGGGTTCTAGGGGTCGCTTACCACCTTACCTAGCTCCACGACGAGGTCGTAGAGAGGGCCGAGCGACGGTGAAGAACATGGACGTCGGCCGGCGGCGAGATTTGGGGGCGGTTGCGAGCACAAGCTCGTAGAGGCGATGGGGGAACCGAGCGGGGGGCAGGAGGCTTTATAGGGTGTGGTGAGGGTAGTGGTGGTGCCAGTGGAAGGGGAGAGAGCGGACGGCGGCGGATCGGAGCTCCACTCGCCATTTAATGGCAAGTGAGTGGGGGGATTGAAGCGGCAGCCGTTGAGGGGGAAGTGGGGTTGAGTGGGGTCAATTGGGGTTCGGTGGGAGGCGGAGCGTGCAAGGAGAGGCGAGAAGACGCGAGCGGAGCGCGGACGCGGCGGCAGGCGAGCCGGCGCGGTGAGGCGGGGCGCTGGCGAGAGGTCGGGGACGACCCTGACGGGTGGGTCCCGCCTGTCAGTGAGGGAGAGAGGCCTGCGGGGAGAGAGATGCTGGGCCAGCTGGGCCGATAGGGAGATTGGGCCGCGTGGACGGGAAAGGAACTGGGCCAAAGAAAAAAGAAAATCGGGCCGGGCTGAGAAAAGAGAGAGAGGGAAAGGTTTAAGATTTGAACTTTTTTATGATTTCTGTAAATTCAAAAACTTCACTCAAAAACCATACCAACAAATTATAATGCACAACCACTTGTGTTCTATAAATTCGAATGATATTCAAATTGTTTTAAAGATTAAATTTATTTATTAATTTATTAATTTCCTTAAGATAAAGCTATGATGATTTTGTTGCTTACATTGTTTTCATTGTGATGGTCTTTTAGGTGTTACAGTCGGATATGCAAATATTTATTTGAATGTTTATTTTTATATGATATTTATTAAAAAGATTAAATTTAGAGTGAGCGGCAGCCGACAGCTATGGTGCATCGTTCAAGAATAAACTTTGCATCATATGAATATTGTAACAAGAATCTTCCATAATCAAGATAGCTTTTTAGGCGCCGGCATGTTATCTTGAACATAACAACTTATGATTCGTAACTTTGACTGTTGACTACCATTTATTATATATGAAACACCATCAAAACCGCATTATCATGGGCATACCTTTGTATTTAAGCTAGTATTATTAGAATAACAAGAGGATGTGTCATGCCAAATGGTTTAAACGCATGCACATTACATATTTAAGTTATGTACTTTAACTGAATCTAGGACAAAAAGAGTTTAGATGAAAGGACAAGGACATCTAGGGCAAAGAATAATCAATAAACTTATATGTATTATGAAACCCTTTTGAGCGGGACTTGACACCGGCAAACAAGCACCAAACGCATGTGTCTCACAACAACAACATTCTTCATGCTGTCATTTCTTTTCACACTACAACAAACTATTTAACCTGTGACGAATTTCTCGTGACGTTTTCAGAGAACGTCATGGATTCTCTGCTGTGGGTACCAAGCCCAAAAACTATGACATTTTAGCAATTTCTCCACCATCCAGCCCAGAGCACTATGACGTTTAAGCAACTCATAAAGTTCAACCTTAATTTGAGTGATGAAGTGGTGGTGTTGGTGGGGGTTCAAATGAGAGGGCAAGAGAGATGGCCTTGGCCTAGCATTGGTTGTCTTGTAGATGATGTAGAGTACGTGGAGGGTGGAAATTGGAAAAGCATGTGGGGGTGGATAGGAGGACCAATATTCCACTTTTACTAAGCTTATAAATAAAAAGATAAACTCTAATTACAAAGATGTAGGTTAAACCTAAAGTAATACAAAAGACATCGTCATGTTCAGAGCTTATTTGAGTTGTTAAAGCTTGTAGTTTGAACTGAAAAAGGAATTAAATGAACATCACACTTTTCCTATAGTTGTGGTACTGTGATGTTACCTTTCGAATTTATAACCTACACTTAAACTCACATAAACTCTGTGTTACTATTCTCACTTTTTTTTCTCTTCCCAGGAACTAAAAAGTATGAAACAGTAATGCATGGCAGTATAAAATTTATGCCATATGTGCTCAATCAGGTCATGATGCACTAGAGAGATTATCAAAAGTGGGCTATATGGTAACTTGATAATGAGCTCCACATTGATTGGACCGGTGATGCTTCTTTCCATTAAAGCCCTAACTCTAGCAATTTCCTCTACACATATATTTTGATTCCTCTCATATATATCTACACTCAACAGACCTACGGTATAAGATATTGGCAACGTATCAAGTACCCCCCCCTCCCCCCTAACAATCTCTCCATAACCGTGCAAATTTCTAATCTAGACACATGATGTTGATACAAAGGGGCGTGTAGGGGAGGTGGACACCCCTTCCATCCCTACACGCCCCCTTGGATCAACATCATGGTTCATGTGGCTCAAGAATTAGAAGTTTGCACGGTTTGCATGAAAGATATTAGTTTGCACCAGATACATTCTTCCCTAAAGATATTTATATCTTCATTGACAACAATATATTTCTTGTTCAAAGTGTTGCCCGTTGTGGAACTGTCCATGATGTCGACTCACCCTTATATATGCACACTATGAATATCGAGCAATTGATCCAAAGTAACCAAGCTCTTTCTAAAATGATTCATTTACTCCACCTTTCATTTATATTCAAAACATTTACCAACTATATGGGACTTAATTTACCGCACCCACACATGCAAATTATTGTGCCTATTGTATGTATTTGTTTGCCCCTTCTGCTTCAGTTTCAAATTCAAAACAGCATTAATTTTTTTTAATTGCATAAAAACTTAACAGAGGCGGGACGGTTAATAACAACCGCCTCGATTAAATGCATTAACGGAGGCGGCGGTTAATAACAACCGCCTCCATTAATACATTAACAGGGGCGGGTCTTTGTAACGCAACCGCCTCCGTTAATGTCCATTAACAGAGGCGGACGGCCGTCCACCTCTTGAAAACGTCTGATTAACAAAAGCGCAGTGTCAGAGGCGGACGGCCTGCCCGCCTCCGAAAAGGCTATTTGCCTGCCTTTAAAAATGAATTATGTAGTAGTGGTAATTTACTCCAAATGATAAAACTTATAGTAAGTAGCCCCGCACCAAAACTTACAAAAAAATAAGCTTAAAGTGCTAACTCTCCTAAGCTAAGAGCCTACCCAATAGGAATATGTATTATTGGAGCACTAAAATAATGAGAAAAGTATATCGCCGATCTGGAATCAGGAAGACTCCACTTGGGAGCATAAAGCCCTAGTGGATCTCAGTCAACCAATCAACCAACTGATCCAACCGACTCAACTTGCTGGCATGGGCGACGGTGTTTTCTCTTAAAAAAGGTGAAATCAACGGCTTTCTTTCATAAAGATATGTCTTCAACTCATTGCTTCCTCAAACTAGATCGCTGCTTTTATTTTCTTCACTTAATTAAATGTATTCTGTCAAGCATCAAGATCTGTATGAGCATGTAACCCGATTCCAGTGGAGTAGGAGGACCCGCAGTTCGGCAGGATCTTAACATTGAATATATTATTTTGTTGTCACTTTTAGTGACAGCATAATCACTAATCAATGTTTGATCATTCTTACCTCTGCTTAATCAAAGTGTCCAAAAAAGATTACCAAATTTGACTTCACCACTGAATCCTCATTGGTTGATTAAGACTTTATAGTCTTGGAGAGGATTTTTTTTGTTAAAGGTTGTGAAGACTTATAAAGAGGTAATCATATTTATTTTTTTATTATGTCATATAATCATATTTTTTTTTCATTTCATGAATGATAAAATAGTGAAAAAAGTTCACACACAAGTATTTATTCTCACCACTGGATCTTATTGCTCTGTAAATTTGTGTGTTGCTTTCTGATTCTCCTCCTCACCCCTTGGTATTTGGTAAGGTAGTGTCAAGGTCGCAAAGTGATCTTTGCATGAAAAGGCTTCCTGTCTAGTTCACGGGGAAGGACGAAAATAATTTTTTTTTTCTTATTCCAAGGCCAAGCTAGCTACGAGACAAGTGAAACAAGCATTTAGTTCAGTGAGGATCATCATAGAAGTTGCAGGGAAAATAGTGGAATGCAGCATTTGATGAAGTTGCCCTTTCTCAATGGGCCGGGAAGAGCTCTTTCACATACACAATACTAGTCGGAATAGATTTCTCTACTGCAACACGACTAGTCTTAGCAAGATCAAGTAACTGCAACGAGCCAAGTTTTAACAAGATGAAGGATTTCTCTATCGCGACGGGGCTAGTTTTAACAAGATGAGAGGAAAGCTAGATGTCCAGTTGCTCCACCAATCTCTCTGCTGTCGACCCAGGTTAGTTAGAATGAACAACTTTTACCTACAATGCCAAGATCGATCGACCTTTCTGTTGAGAATGAAAAATTAAATTAACCAGATGTATCTAGCTACATACTTAGCTTGCCAGCTCAAGACCTTTCTGTAGCATGGAAGAACCTGCCTGGCAATGCACAATGCGTATGCGTAAGCTCGATTAACTTAATGCTTCCATGCGTAATAGTTGATCAGTAAGAGAACGTATACACTGTCAAAGAGCACACAACAAACTTAGGTAGATTGGTAGGCGGCCGTGTTAACGTTTAAACAACTTACGTGGACCAGGTCGTTTCGAGTCAACGATTAGTTGTCCCGATCGTCGACTGGTAAGACAAAAGTACATACGGAACCACATACATTTCATCTGATTTGGACGTACCAAGAATCGAAGTTGATCGATTGCAATATAGCTTAGTGTCACGTGACAGCAGCATTCTTCTTGATGTGACATGCATCAAACACTAGTAAGGTATATAATCAAGCAGATGATCCTGATTAGCCTTTTGACCAGTCCGAGTTACATGGGCTGAACACGTACGTGCGTACGAAGGATTCCCATGCTCCCCATTGAAGCTGCTGGGGCCCCAGGAGGAAGAAAGGTCTCCACAGGCCGGGTGGTAGACCAAATCCCATTTTAGCAGCAGCTGAAAAGCGCCAGTGGACCAGGGTGCAGGGTATGAAGCCCTGGCCCCAGCAGGGGATTAGTAGTAATCCTAAAGCCTAAAAGGGGAGGAGGAATCTCGTGGCGCTTTTTACCTGTTAGGGGAAACGTAATCGCAGGCCTGTTCATCCGAGTTTGACGTTCAGATCGATCAACTGATTTGACCTGATGCACTTTTAACCTTTTGTGTTCAACGGCAAGGTCCGAAGATCAAAAGAGCTGTTTGGCAGCTCTCACTAGCTAGTACACTCTTGCAAACCACTTCAATCTCCAGAGAGGCTGTGGGTACAAGAAGACTCTTTTCTTTTTTACCATTCATTGACTTGCTTATATGGGAATTTTACCCACAAGGAATGTTCAGGAATTCATCAGGAATATAATGTACAAAACTCAAGGGTTTTTTGTTTTCATTTTTGTCTGAGTTATTTGAAAAAGTGATTTTTTTCAGTAGTACTCATACTTTCATACATACTGCATGTTTCAGCACGCACTCATATAGTCATATATATGATCTATTTTGCTCTGAGGAAAACAGTAGAGAGCTCTTGGCATTGCCTTTATGTAAAAAGAGAGATAAACCGTCCATGCTAGAAAGGGTGAAATTGCAGTTTTTCCCCCATAGATTAGTATAAATGATATAAATGACCTTGATACCCTTATCAATACGAGTAATTAGCTAAACCTGTCTATTTAGGCACTTTCTTTTTTGCTGATATAAATCACATCATGCAAAGTAACTAATAAGGGCGCTCATAAATTTTAGCCACTTGATTAGACGAATGCATGCAATAGGCCATACTTTTGGCTCAATTTATAAAATTGCACTCTTCGTAGGATTTTTTTTGCAAGTGCTAGTGCTAGAAATACAATTTCATGGGACATAGGATGTAGCAATTAATTAAAGGATTAATTGAGCTTAGATGAGACCAAAATTTGCAGAACACATATAGCTGCCGTATGGATCTATGTTTATGGGTCTTATTGCTTGCATTTATATTCAAGTAAATTATGCACGCTTAACAAAACCTGAAATAAAGAAAATCACAATGTGGCTGTATTTGGGATATATACAACCCTTATTGAGGGTATGGGAGACGATTGAATATGTTGATATGCAATAGGTACATATATTCAGACATGTTACATTTTGCCACTGTCGCCTGCGCAACACATTAATCATCAATGCCATGACTGTCCACTTGTTCACAATGTACGTGTATCTCCTAATACTTATAAAAAAATAAAAAATATAGACTTTTAAAATAAAGTGAAAGGAATGCGTGCGGTAGGCCATACTTTGGTTCAATTTGTAAGATTGCACTTTCCTCAGGTTTTTCGCCCCAGTGCCAAAAATACAATTTTTATGGACAGAGATGTACACTTAAAAGATTAATTGAGCTTAGAGCATCTCCACAGCTAGCCAAATCTGACTCTCCATATCTTCAGTTTGACTATCCACTCCAAAAGGATTCCCTCTCCATATTACCGGTAGCACTAGCACTCCAGCAGACTAGCCCAAATCTCACCCTCCAAATCTCATTTTCCTATATTTTATTATCATTTAATTTAACGTGATTAAAATTTTTGCCTTATTTTTAAATTAAATTGGTACCTAAAGTTCAAATAACAAGAAAAAAGGGTTCAACTTTAGGACATTTGAATTTAGAATTTTAAAAGATGAACCTATGTAAAATGGTTCTTGGTTATTTATTCTACCAACATAAAAAATATCATGATTTTAGGAGCTCATGTAGTTAGTATTTTGAATTTATAAAATAGGGATAAGTATTTTATGAAGAATCAACGTTGCTTGCTGCATGCCATGCGGGAGTGCGGAGAGGAGAGAGAGCCCACGAATCTCAGAATGGCGGTATTCCTCGCGGCCAGCTAAATTTGGCCATGGACTGAGCTCGGATGCCATGCAACAGTGTTAGCTTGGGAAATAGCGATGCTGCTGAGGCATGTATTCTGGTTTTGCTGGCCAATGCTGACGTGCGGTGATTGCCCCATGCCGCTGGACGAGATGCTCTTAGATGAGATCAAAATTCCTAGATCAGATAGTTGGGTGTATGGATGCCAGGCTTCTCGGCTATATTTATATCATAAGTAAAAGTATGCGTGCTATACAAAAAATCAAAAATAAAGAAAATCACAATGTGGCGTATTTTGGGACATAGACAGCCTTATTAGGTCAATAAGCGTCATACTCATACCCCATCAGTTTGATCTAAAATTCTACGTAGATGATTTGATATATATTGTTACACAATTCAAGACCGTGTACATTTTTGCCGGCACAATCTAATGCTACGTCCGTGCGTGTCGTTGTTCACAATATACGGTGTGTCCGCGTCCTATATACTCACAATGTTTTTAAAAATTTTACTCGATATATATGTACATTCTAACTGTGCAGCCAATCGATTTACATTTGGAAAAAGTGAATACAAAATTGAAAATATCATCTGTCGTCATATTTATCAAAAACTGGCGAATGCCCAGTTGGTGTAGGATCCCTCCAAGAGCCCCATCCCTGCCACCTTGTTTGACCTTTTCAATGCGAGCACATTTTCTCTGTCGCCGGACTCCACCCGCCAACTCCCAGCCGTGAGACCTTTCAACGACTTGCTGTTGGTGGCGTCGCCGAGTCCTAGCCAGCATACTTTTCAACCCAAGCAGGCCTCTCCTCCTCCTCCGCGCTCCGCCACCCATCCATCCGATCCATCTCCACCTTGCTCGCCGATTCAAGCTCGCCAACCTCACCTCCCTCCCACTAGTCCACCACCACCACATGATCGAGCACAAGTTTTTTGGTTTTTTTTTTAAGCACCAAGAGCTCATGCAATGCCCACGCATACACAGTTTGTATCCATCGTCGTCGACCCGGTCCACGCACGGCGCACCCCTGTGTATATATACTAACCGGCTAATCCGATCGCCAACAAGCTAAGGCATCCCCTCTCGAAGCCAGCCATGGGCATCAGCTGCTCTCCCGCTGACCTCGCCGCGTGTCGGTTGATATATATAGTGGGACAACCTCTTCTTGCGTCGTCCCACGAGTCCCGGCTGCGCATCCTCTCAGCGTGCTGCCGCGCGTCTCCCCGGCTGCTCCTACCTCTGCGCCTGGGCTGCCCTCCCTGCTTCATCCCACCCGCCGCCGCCACCTTCGTCTTCCTCGCCTGCCACCAGCAGGTAGGTATCTGTCTTTACCTGCTCCAATGCATTCGTAATCCCCTGCTGCATGGGCTGGTTTGGATTTAATTAGCAACGAGTCACTGAGCACGTACGCATCTGCGCAGCGTTCGGCTGCTGTGCTGCGTGGACGCATGGCTATGCGACGGAGCCGGAGCCGGCGGTGACGCCGCCGGCTGCCGCCGCGTGCAAGCGCTCTTCGACGCGTACAGGGGGTCGCTCTGCGCGGCCGTCAGCGGGTGCGTAGCGTACACATCCACACACGCATGCCAATCCCACCAACAACATTGCATTTTCGATTCGGATCGGAACATGGTTTATTTGACACGACGCGAATCTGGAATCCGTACGCCGTGCAGGTGCGTGCCGGGGTGG
>JACEFO010000438.1:0-27744 GCA_015342445.1 Digitaria exilis
ACACAGGTTTGCAACTGTTAATGCATATAAACTTGGTCCATATGTTATCGGGAAATTTTTCGGGAAACAAAGCAGTTCAGTCATTGTTTCTGAAAATAACAGCACACACACACACACATTTGCACGGCCACGCAGAGTTATTAAGCTGACTAACAAAGCGCGCATAACATCAGAGTAAGATTTTCGCCTTCAACACATCTGCCATTATCAGGATCAAGGATAAATCCGACATTGTATCTTCCTGTAAAAGCAATCTCAGGTGTCGACACGTATTCGTAATCTGCAATTGGACAACAATTGAATCCAACCATCAGCATTTCTTTATTAGAATGAACTTCAAATATTGATTTTCAACGTTCCAGCAAGCAAAGACAAACAGACCTCAACTCCTAACTTTCTGAGACTAATGAGTTCTCTTTCGCTGGGAAGCCAGCATACTCGTCCTTGAGCTTCTGCTTCACCTTGTATATCAGATACCCCTACAAACACACCACGCAATTCAAATTTCCACACATAAATTGCAAGAAGTGATCCTCACAATCCATTGTACAACGCAGAGAGTGGTTGAAAGAAGAATTGGTTACAAATTGCCCATCATTTACCTGGCTGGGCACGCGGTGGTAGGTCCTGAACGTCTTGACCTTTGAGGTCCTTGCCGAGATCGTACTCCTCCCCAACCTCGAGCGGCACGAGCTTATGGTCGAGGTCGGACTGGTCCATGGCACGGTGGACCTCGAAGAGGCTCCGCACGAGGTCGGCGAGGCAGGCGGGGACGAATACGGTGGGCGGGCGCATCCTCCGGCGGCCCAGCGTGGCGACGTAGAGCGGGAGGCCCCCGATGTGGTCCGTGTGCGCGTGCGAGACGAAGAGGAGGTCCTGCGAGACGGCGGACGGCGGGCAGTGCCGATGTCGAAGGCGAGTTGAGGGAAGGAAGATGACGCAGGTCTCGTGCCCCGCGATATCGAGATGCCCTCCACGGCGTAGCCCTCGATCTCAAGCCGCGGCATCGACCTCGGCTGCGCGGGGGCGGAAGGTTGAGGCCGCCGATGGCTCGTCGGCGGCTGCTGCTGATCCGCCGCTCTTCGCCATGGCCGCCGCCCGCTGCGGGTGTAATCAGTAGTGTATGGCTGTCCAAGAACTTCAATTTGAGATGCACAATTCGACACTAAAAAATTCTCCGACGATTTGGAATGTAAAATACTCCAAAACTACCATAATATAGGTCTCATAATCAACAAACTGAAACACTGAATAACATTCATGTGTCTACCATTTTTATTACAAGCACTTGGCATGTCAACCTTCACCACCAATTTCAGGCCAAGCCAAGAAAATATGCACTTGACATTGCCGATTTTTATTTCAGAAAGACGCAAGACGGTCTGTTTTATTTCAAACATTCCGTAGCAAAACAGGTCACAAAGACGCAAGACGGTCTGTTTTATTTCAGAACTAGTGATACAAATGCAATCTGATGGCAGTTTCAAAACATTTACATGATTCTCGCTACTATGCAGCCCACTATAAGCTTTCTGTAGAATGCGGTGCTGTGTCCCCCCTGACCTGAACTGGCAATCTTCTATACAACCATCATATATCATGTTACAGAAACCAAAGAATGAATTTAAGTTATTCTACAAAAGTTCTTACAAACAACCCCCAGCCCCATAAGACAGAAATTCCTGGAATAACCACGGTGGCCAAGGCCACCTCATCACCGTGCATCTGTTTGGGAAGGGCAAGCTTACAAAAAACCCGCAAGACACCTCAATCTCCTAAGCTCAGCCATTTTATCTCTAGGCTCAGAGCCATTTTAGCACCAACTGCTAGGGTTGGTTTTCAGCCAAAAGACAGAAGACCCCCTAGATCACTGTGCCACTGGCTTGAATATTCAGTCCGATCTCCGAAGTGGTCACGCTGGATGACCCTGCTGATGTCACATTGCTGTATGATGAACCATTCCTTGCGGGTTTTGGTTGGAGTTCCATCTCTCTTTGCCTCTCTGGGGCTGCTGCGGGTCTTTGGCCCTCATCAGCTAATCTCTCAGGATGTTCATTACAGTGGGAACAAAATTTCGTTGACAGTGAAAGGATGGCAGGAAGCTGCATGACAGTTCAAGAGTAAAGTCAGAATGACAATATTCAGCTGGCCCAAAAAGAGCTTGACAGAACTTGTTTGAATACTCACGAATCCATGTTGGAATTCCCTGCCCAATTTCTGACTGCACCCAAATGGCTTTTTCCAACAAGATAAACCACAAATATGACAAGCAGGTAAAGTGGATTCCTGTTATTCAAGTGGAAGAAGGTTAGCCAGGTCAAAGTGAAAATAACACAACTGACATTCATGGATGTTTCTGCAGATAAAAGAAATACCTAAGTAATGTCATAAACTCGTTGAAACCAAGGATGGCCATTGCTTGCAAGTGCCCATGGAGGTGGCAGCCAGTTGTTGTTTCTCTTATTTGCTTCCTGACAAAGGTATCAACACATATTTAGCGTATACATCTTCGTATGAAGTATATTTATGTAGACAAATCCTACATTTCTCGCAATTTTCAGAAGCAATAACAAGAACAAAGGAATCTGAGATGAAAGGCCCTAAAATCTTTTCATAACAGATAACTGGTACAGTGGATCAAGTGCACATACCTGAGCAGCTATGGCTTGAGTGACTGTATATTTCAGTTTCCGCTTTGAATTGCCTCCACAAATTTTTGCACTGCACAGGGGTGATCAAAGTCTTCTCCTCGGGAACCTGCTCATGAATTATGCTTTGTGCTTAAGGAAATAGCTAGGTAAAAACTGAGTGTTTCTTTAACAGAGGAACCTAAATTTGAAATGCAAAACACGGCTTCCTTACCCTTTCCCATGAGCTAGAGGCAAGTGGATCAGACGATTGGATACTCCTATCTGTAGTTCCAGGCTTGCAGCGTCAACAAGAGCAAGGGGAGAGGGTATTTTCGATGTTGTCACCATCCTCCTCCAACCGAATTGCAGCCATTGTAGAAAGCAGCTTCATGGACTGCAGCAAAATGGCAAGATGATATGCTTCAGCTACTAAGACAATTCTTCAATGTTTCAGTCATATAAATTAAATTAGCATTTGACATACAGCTGAACGAGCAGTTTTGTAATAGCTTTAATGTCCTCCTTTCCTGTCCACACCCTGGGCATTGAGTCAGCATCTCGGCTGAACAGTGTTGAGAACCTGTAAATTTGTTACACTTTAGTCTGAGAACAGAAGACATTTTGTATCTGTGAGTCGTTGATATGGAGTGCAGCTCACCTGTCCTTCATGCGAATCAAGACCCTCCAGCTTCTTCTTTGGCCTTTGATTCAACTACACTCTTTCCATGCTTCTCGAGCTTCACAAGCAGTTCTTTCTCAGTTGCTTCATCGAGTTCAAAAGATACCACAGCAGATTCAAGACCTGAAACAGCAGCTTTTGTCTCGCGTTCAAGAAGCTTTCTAATAGCTGGCCAGGTATCTTCACTGGCTGAATCTAGAAGAGCTTCGACTGGTTCTGCCAGAGCTTTGGTAAGTTGTGCCTGAAACAACATATCTAAGATTCAACAAAGATTGTCTGTGCTGCACCATGATAAACAATTGAATTCAAACTGGGACCAACCTCATATTTGGCACAAACTTCAGATAATTTTGTAGATCGAACTGAAGCTACATGTGCCTCGATGTCACGTTTAAGCTTATCCTTGACTTTTGAGGTATCCCAATTCACTTGTTGAATAGCAGCATCTGGCAAAGAATTGAATGTATGGATTAGGGTTTCAAATAAAATCCTTCAGAAAGAGAGTTTCAGCAAATCCAGAAGCAGCTAATAATTAGTTTCATGAATCAGCTGGCGTACCAGAATCAGAAATTTACCAGATCATATGAAGAATTTAAACAAACAATTATTTTACATGAATAGAACACTAGGAATGACTAATTGATTAATAATTTACCGAAGAACACTAGGGAATATCCAGTAACAATGGATAGTCCCCGAGAAAGATAAAACAGAACAATTATCTTCTAGGCAGTTAATTTGTGCATTTCAACCTAAGGATGGTGCCCTGCAAGATTATACAGCTTTCCACTTCCAGAGTTCTAGTCTAGATCAATGGTTCCAACATAGCCCAAAGTTAATCTAGCTGGTAATCAACATAAGTATATTTCTACGGAAGCAGAGCATTAACCAAGACAAGATACATGTAATGACTAATGTCCTGGAAGAATACCTTCAGATCCTTTATCGAACTTCTCCAAGAAAGTCTGAGTACAATGAAGAGCTGCTGCAGCGAATCCCTCTTTTTCTAGGGCCTTGTCAAAGGACTCCTTAAATTCTTCCTAAAGTTCTAGTCCTCAGGTGACCAAAAGAGATTGATAGGCAGGATTGACTAGCTATAGAGACAAGAAAAGCATTGGTTTCAACATAATGAAACAAGGAGCGCAAGATTTGGACATGAGCTAATGAAAAGTTTTAAAATTTGACTAAAATATGAAAAATTATGCATTTATACTAGATTGACAAAATGAAGTGTTCTTAATAGTTAGTAATATATCCTCATCAACAAAGATGCTTTCATCATACTATATTTTCAATTGTATACCATCATAATATATCCTCATCATCAAAGATACTTTATACTGCATTTCCATAGTGTATACCAGGATATGGTGCTACAAAGTTGCAAGAGTTGCTCATGAAGATTATCACATTCAAAAACATCATACATTAGATTTGGATTATGTATTGACAAGTGAGGCACCCATATACAATGGAAGTAAATGTAACTAACTGGGGAGAGTCGATAAGTTCCATACAATTGATTCAGTATACTTGAGATAACAAATTCAGAAGAAGGATGATGATACCTGCAGGAGTTTAGACTCAAGTTGCTGCCTTTTCGAGCTTCTGACACCTTCATCAAAATAAATAGCCTCCATATCATACCTGCAATGAAATAAAAAATAAAATCTCTCTAGATGCATCATTACTTATACAAAGAGAAGCGTATAGTTTTTATCTCTGACAAGAAATAAACTACATGATTAATCTACAGCAAATGGATATCCTTTACAGGGTGCTCTTCATTTGAACCTCAGACCAACCATTGAGACCAGACCGGCATTCAAACCAGAGAGGGTCTTGGTTTGTGGTTCATGGTCTGGCCAGTGATTGAATTAGAAAATTAGCGATCCTGTAGGGCTTGTTTGGAAAGGAGTGAATTGCTGAGGAATGGAGTGGATTGAGTCTAAAATGAACTAATTTCTACTCCAATCTCCCTCATTCCACTTCAATCCTCTAGTTCCCAAACAAGACCGTAAGGTATATACTAAATAAAAGTTGCTTTCTACTGGCATTCATTAGCAGGGGAGAAGGGATACCCTAATAGACAAGGTTCATTGTTATTACTTTCTACTAGCATTTATTAGCAGGAGAAGGGATACCCTAATAGACAAGGACTTGAACCAGGACCTAGGCGACTCTGCTGTTTGCAGTAGAAGTTGGATTCAAGAGTTCAATACCTACCAAGACTTCTCCTTCAACAGACTTGGGGACAATTGACTTGACTCAACTAGAACTGACCAGTATTCAGGAACCAGACACTTTGATAGGCAATTGACAGTAACAAGCCGGAAAGTTTTCTAAGCCATGGACTATGACCACAATAAGACAATAGATTACTCATAAGAAACTAGTGAACTCACTCTGATAAGCATCTATCAAGAAGGCTGCTGATCTTCTTCCCAAACCCAGGACAATAGTCATGTTGAACAGCCTCCTCAAATTGTTGCCATTCCTTCACATAAAATATCATTTAGAATCAGAGCATGTATGCACCTATGGTTTATAGATCAAGCATAATATGTATTGTCATCACCTCATCAGCTGTAAAACTGGCAACTTTCTCATTACCAATTTCCTCACAACGTACAGTAGCCACCATAACCTGAATTGAAGTATAAAATATGTCAGTATACAGACATGATATAGATAGCTCAAAACTGAAAAAGAAAAACAATGGATGGTACTCACTTTATGAGCAGGCAGGTCAAGGTCTTTGTTCTCCTTAATAACTTTCCAAAATTGCTGTGAACTAAATGAAAAACCTGAAGCTGGGACAACACCACGCCGATCTCCAGCAAGTCCACCAGGAGCAATAGAATGCTGAAACCTATCTCTTAAATCAGAAACCTACACAAAGAATGATTTGCCATTAGACAAAATCTTAGCAATATCGGCAATGGGAACACAATTCATGATTTGTGTTTTATATACTTATACACCAACCTGCTCTTTGAATAACTCCTCTTTTTCTTCATAACTGGATAGCGCCACAACTTGAACCTGGAATGGAAAACAAATGCACTTATAGTCTGACTCCAGCATAAAGGCATGTTTTGAAGAAAGATTTTTAAGAATAAATCTTACATCGAAAAACTCACTAAGTGGAGTTTCTTTATGGGCATGGGGTTTAGGAACAGAATCCCATATCTGCAGCAAAAAGAGAACAGATCAGGCAACTGAAACACACAAATGGCACAATAGAAATTGGTTCAAGATGACAGAACATCAAGTAAGCAGCACTTACCTTCTGAATATCTTCCCTTAAAATTGGTTCAAGATTTTCCAGGGGTGTCTGTTAGAAACCAGAAGTGCTGGTATTAATTGTCATATAAATAATTAAATTTGATAAGGGAAAAAAAACTAGCAGTTGATCGGCATATAAACAGTTCTAAGTAGCCTATATTGTAAAATAGCAAGCCCTTACCCGTGATTTGTCACGAATAACAAATAACAATGTTGTTTTACGAGGACTGAACAATCTCATCATGACCTACACATGAGTACAATAATTGGGGTTATACATTGTCTTAACATGCTACTTACGATCACACATAAACAAAATAGTAGGGTAAGAAGTCACATAAAAGTATTAGTGGTAATATCTTACCTGGAAAACTGTCTTCAAAAGAGGCTTGTTTGCAGCCTGTTCTCTGCCAATGTCATGGCACCACCTAGAAAGGAAAACAGAACATTTGCTCAGTTGGGCAAAGGGTAGACCAACAACCATCATTTAGAAAAAGCAAACTTACATATTGATCAACACAATGTCCGAAACAGCCAAAGCAAACAAAGCACTTTGCTTCTCAAAGGCTGTGTCATCCTGAAATATTTGTAGATGAATTAAGCACCAACAAAATGTGAAGTCAGAGCTCCATAGCACAAAATGTAACTTTTAGGCATCCATGAGCAATCAGAAGGGTCAATTCCATCAGCAAATATCAGTGTATTAAAAGATAAGGCAGGGATGCAACAGGCATCAAATTATGAAGCTTATTTGACAAGCCAGATGCTTCTTCCACTTGAAATCCACAATAATAATAAGTCAATTAAAGGGCCTAAAACAGTTGACATTATAAGCTGCAAAAACCAGCCAGGCTTATATGAGATACCCTACCAAGGTTTAGGACGCTCCTTTCACGTAAATGAAAAAAAAAACTTTGTTTCTATATATATAAATAAATAAGGCAGTGGGAACCACGCGAGTTTAACTTTATGGTTTGGTTTGTGTGACCTAGTGGAAACACATTCAAACAACTTTCAAATTGGAGGTATACTCATTTATATTACCTCTCCCCTCTCTCTTCCATCAGTTCCTTCCAAGTCCATTACAAGGGTGCATGGTTCAATGTTTTGGGCCTTCGCCAACCATATACCTTTGGTAGTCTGTGACCTGAACATGTCAACAAATACTAATTAAATTACACAAGAACATGCAGAACCACAACCAAAAAAAGTTTCTACTGCCGAAGATAAAGGAATAGTAGCACACCTTCCTCTGAAAGCATCCATCTCCCTAAAATTGGTGCGAAAAAGATGATTCAGAAGTGTACTTTTCCCTGCAGGAAAGAGAGGAAGATGGTGAAATTAGACAGACAGAAGTATCCAGTAAACATAATCGAAACAATGGCAGGGAGAGACCATATACCACTACTTTGCGGGCCCATTATTGATACAACAGCATACGAGAGTCCGCATTCAGCCAATCTAACTTCCTTCATGAAGTTCTCCAATCCGGAGACATTGAAGACCCCATCTCCGTCAATGAGCTGTGTAGAGAAACACTCGTCTGCCATTTCTGATCTGCAAGAGATGAATGCATGAAGAATACATAAACCATCACATCCACAATCAGGAAGGAGAAAACCTAAAACCCAAAGCAAACAAAGGATATGATTGCAGCGCTTCGCCTGTCTACAGCATTCTCCAAAAGCAAAATCGAACGCAAAGCTTATTCTAAGAGTTTAGCACACAAGAAGAATATCTAGGGCTTTCAAGGACCAGGCCATCAAGCTGTATGTCTGTACTGTCAGCAGGAACCAGGCGCTTGTCCTACAGCAGAACCAAACAATTATTGGCCTATTCCTGAGCACGCCATTCAAAAGCCCCCTCAATCAGCCAGTGCTCCGCGGTTCAAAAAATCATGCCTCCAAATTCAGGTAGAGATCAAATCAGGAGCATTAGATGGGATAAAGAACTAGCAGTGCAACAATGCTCCAGTACCAAAACGGGCCCAATCGATGGATGCGCGCTCCTAACCACGCTTCCATTTGGGTCATCTACGGCTGAATACTTTATACTTACAATTACATCTTGATTGAAGGTCGCACAGCGTACCCTATCAGGGGTCGGGTGGCGATGAGGGCATTGGGGGGGCTCCAGCCCAGCTGAAACCCCAGCAAATCAGGTTTTGGGACCAAAAAAATGTACTAGTATCATCACCTACTACCAGCAGCAAACAAATCCAAGGACCAGAGTTTCAGATTTCAGGGTTCCAGCGAGGGAAAAAGCTTGCGCGAAGCAAAACGAACAAGCAAGCTAGGGCACACCAATCAAACGGAACCACGAATCAAACAAGGGCCGGCACGGATCTCCGCCCCCACGCCACGCCGGCGGCGCCCAAGCGAGGGCCTACGACGCCGGGGCCAACAGGGTAAGAGCGGCCGCGTGCTCGCGGCCGAGGGGCACCGAAGAGATCTCAATCCGATCGAGGGTTGAGAGAGAGAGAGAGAGAGAGAGAGAGAGAGAAGGGGACGAACCGTGGAGGCGGCGCCGGGGCTCGCTCGGCGGGCGGCGAGGGATGGCGAGGTTAGCGCGGCGCCGGCGGGCGATGCAGATCTGGGCGCTGTAGGATGCCGGCGCAGAGACAGGAGCAGCGCCGCGGGCGCGGGGGAAGGGGGAGGAGGTGGCCCGGGATGGAGGAAGGAAGCCACAGGAAGGGGGGAGGCCTGGCCCGGTGTCGGGGGGCGAGACGGAGGTGGGGGAAGGTGAAGCGAGCGGTGACCGCACGGGGGAGGAGAGGGTCGGGGTCGGGTTCGGTTGGGCGCCGAAAGGTGGCGGTGGGCGTCGATTCCAAAGTGGCCAGCCGCGACCCGGCGCCGCCCACTGACGTGGCACGCGGCCCTCTGCTTTTTTTTTTTTTTCCGCTTTTGGCTTTCGCAGATCGCAAAAATGGCGGCCTGTTTGAAAAGCACCGCCAGCTCTAAAATGTTGGAATTACAAAATCTCTTGTTTTCTTTCTCGAATAGGAAATTCTCTTGTTTTTCTTTGCCGAATCACATTATAGTAGAAGACAGACATCAACATATACACATGTAACCCTACCTCTATAGGTATCTTCGAAACACTAAACTGGCTAATGAATAACTCGGTTAAATTCTAGAAAAAATCTAGTAAAATACAGGCAGCCGTATCGGATCGAGGACGTCAGTTAAATCATGAAACAAATTAAAAAAATACGAGCCCCTGTGTCGAGTCGAGGATAGGTTCCATCAAACCAACTTGGCTACATATAATGTGCTATTTTTTACCACAAAATATCTTTTTTGACAAGATAAAAAATGCTAGGATGTCATATCAACCATCCGGACCATAGGAAACTCTCATGAGAAAAGGCAAAGTGAAGGCAAAAGAGCATGAAGAAACATGTTTCATTATGTATGTGTGCCCGCAAACACAGTGTTTTTTTTTTCCTTTTTATACTTCTTGCACTTTTGTGTTTTGCTTTGTTTTTTGGAACGAGATTTGCTGTTCTTCGTAGAAGCCCTATGCTTTGCCTCCTTTTTAATTTAATTTTGATGGTAGAAAGCTCTTTGAACATGAGCCTTTTACATTCCTACATATTTTTCCTTTGCTTGTAGTGCCTGGTGTGGTAGGTGACTATGTAGCAAATTTTCCTTTTCGCATGAAAGGGATATCTTTTTTTAGCTTTTGCTAGAATTGTGTTTTTTCATTCTTAAAATGGAGGGAGTACTGACCTCGCTGGCAGGAGCAATTTTTACCAGTAAAGAAGGTGGTAAAAATAATGCAGGCATATGGCCTCCTGATTAGCTGTAGTGCAAGTCGATATGCTATTGTCACCACCTGTCCGAATAATTGCATCTCAAGTCATTTATGATTGAACCACCACCTTTGAATTTCCATAAAAGCGTGGATCACTTGACCAAACTTACTTTGGACGATGATGATTATACAGGGGGACCATGTAGTAGTACATACAAATTTATCTTCGTGTTTAGAACGGCTATAGTACTAGTGTATACTATAAACCAGCATGTACCACCATGATGAGTCCCCATCATTACTCTTTGTTCTTAAGGATTGTCCACCACACCTGTGATCTAATAGGCACTTCCCACAGTAAAACTTAGCACATGCACAGTGCATAATTGCATCAATGTGTTGACCAGCAGCAAAAAGGAAGCTAGTGATACACCAGGCTAATACAAAAGTGAAAGTGAATCCAGCGCAGGTTATTGAGTCAAAACCAAAAGGGCTGCCGCAACATCCATGCATGAAGCATGATCGAAGTCAGCTCGATCGTTTCTTTTTCCAAGAATTACCGAAGGGGCCAAGAAAGCCCGCCGAAACACTTCCAATTTATATAATTGGTTATAAGATCAGGCAATTGCAGTTTTTTTTTTTGAAAAAAGGGGGCAAATGCTTCAAAAGGCTTTGGATCAAGCATGAATGAAGTTACGATCAATAACATCCATAGTGTTTAAAAGAATGGAGTCTGTTGTGACTTGTGACGTGGTGCGTCCTCTCCTCTGTCGTGGACCACACCTATACGCTCGTAGTACACATGTGCTAGTAGTATTTCGTTTTATTCCCGTAGCCCTATCATCATTTAGCACGAACCCTAGTTTCATTGATTAGCCCGGTAAATCTCCTCCAAACAGCACGTACTGTATACACCTTTAGTCTGCTGTCGTTGCATTAGAAATTTAGTGGAATGCAGGGTTCATTTTGGCATCAAGAAAAATGCGCGAGCTGAAGCAGAACATGTAAAGGCTAGTAGCACACACAAGGACGACGAGTGGCTGGCCATGGCCAGAGAGGTGGTGATAGAGCACTGAGCTTTGTTGGAGAGGAAAGCGATCGGAGCCAGGGAATAAAGCAGATGCGGCCAAATCCGACGGTGCTGTAAAACGCTGTGCGTGCACGCACCGTGCCAGGTGCCACTGTGCAGTGCAGATCTTTCCCGGCCTGGCCGCGGCCTCGGCGGCGGCGGTGGCGCACGCGGCTTCCGACGGCGCGGCGTCCCCCCGGCGGGACAACCGCCTCGTGCCGCGCCCGGCACCCGCACATGCCCGTGCCGATTGGGCATGGGGGCCGCGATCTCCCACGTCCAACTGCTGGGCTCCAGAGTCCCGGTTCCGGGGATCAGCTGCGCATCTCGTAGGATCACATCACCGGACTTGTTTAGTTTGACATCTCGTGGTAGAGGGTACTATTTCCTCTGTCCTTTAAGAATTTGACTCCCGGTGGTTCTGGGTCTCGCCTTGCTTGCTTCGTGTGAAATTATAAAGCTGACTGTCAACGATTTCTACACTAATATTACATTTATGAGACGCAAAAGTACATTCTTAGCGGAAGTACTTTCTTAATACAAATCTGAAGGCGTTGATTTAGGGAATCTTCATTCTTAGCGTCAAAGTTTATCACGTCTAATAAATTACGTAGCAATGCATAGACAGAATCAAGAGTAGCCCACGATCAAACACACCAATCACGAACGACACTGGTCACAGTTGGTCAGAGTTCGAACTCAGCAAAAATGGGTCCTGCTAACGTTGGCCATTACAGTATTACGGATGGTTACTTTTTTGCTAGATTCATTTGGAATTTAAATATTTAGTCAAAATTCAGTTAATTCAAAAAGTTCGGCAGAAAATCGGTCAGCAAAAGGACCATGGAAGTCCTTCACTCTGCTGAATTTGTCCCAAGTTTCTCTAGAAGTCAGAATTGCTGCACATGCTCGTAATTCTTTGGCTTCCTAAAATCAGATGCGAATCCACTGACTTCTTTTAATTTTGACGCGTTAACGAGCTGCCATTGTTGTACATGCTCGAGCTCGATTCGGGGAGAAAGCAAACCTGAAGGTCCGCACGACCAGATCGAGAGGATGACGAACGAAGAAACCCTTATAAGCCCCTCTACGTGCGCGTTTCAACTTTGAAGCAGTCAGGAAGTCCAGAATATATGCTTTATGCCGTTACGCGTGCAGCGTCACCTTTTGCAAGTTCGGACACGTAAACGGGAGGTCGCGGTGCTGCTGGTTAACATGGGCCTTCGCCACGAAGGCATGGTGCGTGCATGTGTGGGTGCCCACCACACGTCATCCATGTCTCCCTTGTTCTCTCTTGTTGTCACGCAAGGCATTGGGGTCGCTGCTGGATCAGTACGGGCACGATATATGCGTGTCTGAATTGGTCCGACCACCCGAAGCAGAGTCAGCGACACAACAACAGCTGCCACAACGAGAATGTCTTGTAGTATAGGTGGCTTAAGCTGTAGTTAGCTTAGAGCAGGGCTAATGGACTCGCCTGCTGGCCGGCGTCTGGAGAGCGGATGTGAGCAGCGGTGGTGGGAGGAACCCACAGCTAATTAATGCTCTGCCATGATTTTGCAAGACCAGGAATCAATGGGGATACAGGAACAGCGTCAGGAGTTTTAAAAAAGTGAATGCGCCGGCTGTGAGATACTCTCTCCGTCTAAATATCTGTCTTTCCCACTTCCCGAGAAAACAACGCGGTCAATTATATAAAAATATATGTTAAAATTTATGATATAATATAAATATCATTAGATAGATATTTAGATCTAGTTTTTTTATAAAAAATATTTGGACATTTAAATGTTGCACGTGTTTTCTACAAATCTAGTCAAACTTATGGCACGCACACCAACAGCGACAAATAAAAGGGGACAGAGGGAGTAGACGACACGCCCGTTCCCTTCTCTTTCCTCCTTTCTCACTCCTTCACCTAGGATTTAGATGACATGGACATCTATTTAGCCTGCTGACTAGACCTTACTATACTTGCTCTTATACTAACATTCAGCAAGCTAAGGTATCTCCGTATATGATGTCTAGCACGTTGACCAAGTATTTAGGCTTTACTGTTAGGCTCACGTTGACGAATAAGAAGCAAAGGCCGCGGCGCGCCGGCGCTAGCCTGATAGACGAGCTGGGCTTCGGAACTGAGAAAATTAAATGGGCTGGGTCGCCAATAACAAATGGGCTACCTTCTCGAGGAGAAAACGGATTTTTTTATTTTTTTATTTTTTATTTGTGATTTTTTCAAAAATAAATACCTAATGAAAAAATTACACAAATATACCTCCTCCCACCGTTTGAAACAGTTATAACCGGATGAACCGGCAGAATGGTACTGTAGCGCAACATTATGCCAGTTCATCCGGCGAAAAGTAGGCTGTCTAGATAGTGTATTTTTAAAAAATCATAACTAATTCATATGATCTTAGATGGAGATGACCCTTATATGGAAGTCGTAGATCTCAACAAGACGAACAACTTTGTAGTTCATAAATTTTTCATTTCAAATTATCTAAGTGCTCTAATAATCTACTCAAGTTTCAGATATTAGATTTCAAATCTTAGATCCGAAAATTGAGTGGATTATTTGAGCACTAAGATGACTTTATATGAAAAAAGTTTTAACAACAAAGTTGCACATCTCGTCAAGAGCTACAACTTTCATATAAGGGTCATCTACATCTAAGGTCATATGAATTGGTTATAATTTTCTAAAAATACACTATCCGGAACAGACTACATTCCGCAGGATGAATTGGCAGTATGCTATGCTACAGTAGCATTCCGCCGGTTCATCCGGCTATAACCTTTCAAACGGCAGAAGGTGATATACTTTTGCAATTTTTTCATTAGGATATTTATTTTTTTAAAAACCTAAAATAAAAAATATAAAAATTAAAAAACTTCGAGAACGGGTGGGCCATGTCCTAGCTGAAGATGATGCGTTTGTGATGGGCTCATGGGCTGTAAACTAAAGGGTACTCAGTGGATTTCTATGGGCCACGACTAGGGCCAAGGCCTGGGTGGCCCGGGGTGTAGGCCCGCCCCTACGAATACTCGATGAGCTCCAATACGAACCATTTCAACATTTACACTCGAAATGTTAGTATGTTTAAAATGTCATATCGGGTCTAAAGAAGTATTGAATGCTGTGTTACGAATTGTCACTCGTACTCATGTCGAGAGATTGAGGGTGCGTTAAGTTTTCCAAAAGTTTCCAAAACACTATTCATCCAACTTTTCCATATTCATTCCATCTCTCCCACTCCTAGAACACTATTCATCTACAGTGTATTTTTGGTGAACAGTGTATTTTTGGAGAATCTTTCCCCAATCTAAACACACCCTGAGTTTTTTCTTTATACTTGAGCTGTGTTGTGGACTTTTTTATTTGGCTTAGGACTTTATACTTGTACTTTGCTTCCCTGCACTATTAATATATGAACGGAAGAACACCTGCCAGTTCTCATTTCATGTTTAAAAAAAAAAGATGTGTTATTGTTCTCTACTTCTGCATGGCCGTACTTCATTGGACAATTTTCACCGGCTGCTCCGCTCCTGCGTTGCTTTACTACCGGTGACATGTGCATGCTCATGGGCCTATTAGATAGTCTGCTATTGGGTTGTAGATGGCGGAGCTATTGGGTTATATATTTGTACCGGATAAATAAAAATTCAATACTATTTATTATCAGTACCAGGTCTAAAGAAAATATATATTAAGGACTTTTAGTACCAGATGATAACATATAGTTATTTCGTTCCGTGTAGAAACAGAGCGTAAAAGTAGTCCTTGGCTTGAATAAAATCTGAACATGTGTTGTATAAGTGAACATGAGAATTTAATCACATACATAAGAAAAGATAATTTTAGTATATGATGGTAATACCAAAACGGCACTAAAGTTACCTTTTACCATGTTATTACCAATTGATATTCAAGTGGTGGCTCAAAGAAATTGATATTTAAGTGGTCTCCATGGGTGAATTTAGATGCAAAACACATCTATAAGCTAAGCCAAACTAGGTGTGCAAGTGAGATGGTAAGAAAGCTACACAGGAGGCAAGATGTCGTGCATTTGAATCTTACATACCGCCCACTTCCGTGAGTTCAGATAGATAAAAAACTTTTATTACCGGTTCGATGACCTGGTAGTGAGTTCAAACTGTGGTACATGAAAACACGAAATGTTTGCGTAGAGAGAACGACACGCACGCATGTATGGACTCTTGGCCACTTTGCCAAATTCTTAGGCTAAAATCGCCTGTGTATTATCGACTCCTATATGTAGCACTACTATTCGTCACTTATTAATGGACGTGGGTCGGACTGATGATGCAGTAGAGAGGAAGAATTTATCCAATTTCAGGAACAACAGAATCTAGGTGGCGTTCATGGACGTTGAGCCCGGCTATTCTAGAACGAATGGTTCATTCCGTGTTAAGACTGAGTCAATCGTCGGTGTTCATGGACGACGTTGAGCAGTATTTGAAAAAAAAATAGAATGATTATGATGATTGATGAGATTGCGAGATGCCCTGCCTGCGAGGTAATGTGATTCCTGATCCCACATTCCCACCCACGCGCGCCCGACATATGAGCATGCGGTAGATAAGTAGGAGCGTGACGTATATAACAGCTACCTAGCTCCTATAAAACCGAAGTCATGCATTTTTCTTTTGCTTGAAGATGATAAGCATAAGATGGCCATATATTTGCAGTGGAACAGTGTGTTAATCGTCGTCCCATTTCTCCTTGACCTCCGTTGATCGACGGGCGAATGTGGCGGACCTGGAAAAAGCTTTTGCGTCAGTCAAGCCACTAGAGCCCACTATAGCCCACTACCAAAGGCTGATTGGTGGCAAAGTCCAGACATTGGCTGCAAGAAAGAATGGTGTGTCCCTATGCTATAACTAGTAGTATACTACATTGTGTGCGCGAACGGATCGGAGCCGAAGAATCTTACTACAATTAAACTACAAAGAGTTGCGCGATGGCCGCGCTGCCGCAGCGCCCTGCAGGCTTCCTAGATCTGGTGCAGCTCGCCGTGGCAGTCTTGCTGGCGGCCGCGACGACCGGCTGCCTCGGCAGCAGACCCTCCATTTTTCCGCCTTGCGGCCACGTGCCGCCGCCACCCGCGACGCCGCCGTCACCAACACTGACGCCACCGCCGCCGTCGCCACCGTCGACACTGACGCCTCCGCCGGGGGGCATCATCCCTCGTCGTGAGCCTTATATTACTGTACCTTCTTGCTGTCCTACGTGTAACAGCTGGCGCGCGCGTGTCAGTCTAGCTGTCCGTTGTGATGTCAGCTGGATCGATCGGGGCTAATCAACACGTACGGCTGCTCGCTTCGTTGTGCAGCTACTCCGCGGCCATGTTTCCATCCGTGGTGTCGTCGTCCACCGCCGATCTGCCCGCGCTGCGTGCCCGCCGTCCACGCGCCGCCACCGCCACCGCCGACGCTGCAGCCTCCGCCGCCAACGCCAACGCCGTCGCCATCAACAACACCGACGCCATCATCACCAACCCCATCGCCACCAGCGCCTGTGGGCAACCCTCCGCGTGAGTGTCATCTTCTTATATTGACATGCCTCTCCGTCTGATGCTCGTGCGTGTGTTTCATTGCATGTCGACCGCCTAAGCCTAACCATCATGGCTTGCTTCCCTTTTTGCGTGCAGCTCCTCCGCCGCGACGCTACCCTTTCCCTCCGCCGTGGTGTATTGGTCGTCGGTGTCCGCCGCGGCGCCCGCCGCCGTACTGCACACCTGAGGGCTGCTCCGGCCATGGCGCGCCTTAATTTCACTACTATCTTCATCGTCACTCATCGTCCTGTCAGATTCCACTCGTGTCATCTACTACAGCTACGTACCTTCTGAATATATGGATGGACGTGACGAGAAAGACTAGTAGGCAGCTGATCTCTCATACTTGTCAAAGAAAAAGGGATAAAGCGTTACTGCACCATCAATGTATTTGAATTTCAATGTTATCCACAACTTAAAATATAACTGAGGATTATGTACCATACTATGACGAAATCGATCGACGCATAGTTTAAGAAGTTACAATTGAGCTTTCACCCTATATGATTACTGGGCTTCCAAAAATTGTTGTCAGGTTTTCAAAAGATCTAAAGGCTGACTACATACTTTTCTGAATTTATTAGGGAACGCACGTTAGAGCCAACAAGGTAACACTCTGCTTCAGAACAGGCGACGATCATTGTCGGATTATAACTAGCATCCCATAAATATATATAATAGTCACACATGGCTTTTGCCGCAAAGTTACACATATTTTTTCATGCACTTGTCTTAAACTCACAAAATCTTACTTACCCTCGCACCTAATACTATGGTTGATAACAATGAAGTATCTTTTCACTTCATTACAGGGAAGAACCTTTGTGCATTCAAAATTTTGGCGAGATATTGTTGAAATTTCATAATTTCAGAGTTCTTATCGGTAAATGAAAAAAATAATTTTGTAAAATATGAATTTATGCCTATTACTGGGGAGAACGTTTAAAGAACACATAACTGTTCATAGAGGGGAGATTGAACTTGTCACAACTAGTTCCTAAAAAAAAAAACTGTCACAACTCACAAGCAAAGCAGAGGTGTTACATCGATTCTTCCTTGAAAGAAGCAGTATTTTTTTTAATCTTGTCTCTGTTTAGCAACCAAACGGTTGACCAAGATAATAAAAGTTGTGAATATCACTTGGGTATTGATTTAATAACCTTAACCAACATTCTTTAAAATTATTATTAGCATTGAGAAGAAAGAAGAAACATATTTATTTTTGCGAATTTTGATAAATTCTAAAGATTTTTTTAAAAATATGAAAACCATGACCGAACCTTGACAAACATGTTCTAGTAACGGACCTAATCAACTGAACCAACTACAAAAGATGATTCAGTTGGGAGGTGAGGATTTACGATGCCATCAGTCCATCACACCACAAAATATGCCTACAGAAACTACAACTAGCATATTTCTGAAATTTGTTTTTTTTTCATAAATCTGTCATAGATACACAAAAGATTTGTAGTTGATACCTAAGAATATGAAACAGAAAAAACACATAAGTGCCACTTATATCTGTACTTTAGAGGATTAATGCAAGGCACAGTTTTGTCCACGCAAGACGGAAGACCGACCTGTTCATAGTCTCCGGTAGGTCGTTGCTCGTACCTTTTGCTACCAATATTTCCTCACAATCAGTTGACTCAGATTTGCGGCCGGGGGGGGGGGGGGGGGGGACGTGCTCACAGGTCTACTCAATTCCTTACGACACATGCAAATGAGATGCCTTTGATTTTCTTGTACATGCATGCCATGCCTGCTTCTTGAAATTTGTCGGCACCCAAAGTTGATTTGATACATACTCCAAGAGTTTAGATGGGTACCTAAGAACGAGTGAACAAGATATGGCACTCTCAAGTTGCATACACCAAACATTTTCTTTTTAAAAAACATACTCTCACGAGGAAAGACCAACAAAGAGGCTACCTCTGCCGCGTTATAAGAAAGGAAACATTTTTTTCTTACATACAGAAATTCATTTCAATTGTGCCGAATTTAACCACATCTCAGAATAAAGAGGAAATTCTTTATTTGTGGCCTGAAGATTCTTTGCTCTCTAATGTGACATCGGTTTGGTTAATTATTTGACATTTTCCTCACTTGTATTAGCTAAGTTGACTTGAGTGAAAGGACATTGAATTCACCTAAAAAAATTTATGGAACCTTTTTCGTGATAAAAAATAAATATGAACCCATTTTGTTCCATAAAAGCAGACATTTACATTTCTAGTTTTAGAAAGTTCACCAAATTAGGTACTTCTGAAATTTATCTGAATTTTATCGAACCCAAATATTTAAAAATTATGATAAAATAGATAATATTCCTCATGTAGAATGCAATAAGTTATCAATTATTTTTAGTATAAGTTACATATATCTGTAGGAAGATTTGGAACTTAAGAAGAACTTCATATAGTTCTCTTTGTAATTTGTGATGGTAAAGACTATGAAAATTCAAATAGGTTTTAAGTGGTCTAATTCGGTGTTTTTTAATTTTAAAATAGTATAGGTATATGTGTGTGTTTTAAAGCATAATGGGGTTCTTCACCTGGTCTATAACTTGAAAAGTTTCTTAAATTTTGAAGCTGAATTGAAGGTGATCCCCTCCTCCCCACTAAACCAATAAAGGTGATGGAGATTTCAAGTAAGGAAAGATTGTAAAAACTTAATGTCGATGAAATATCTTTAAAAGTCAGCAATTGAGTTATCTTCTAGTGTCATACCAGGAATTTTCTCTAGAAAAAGTTGACGCCAAAATACAGATGCATCATTCAGGAATAAGGTGCACGGACAATAACCAGTATTGGTTTATCCGGTGACGGTTATCATCAAAGTGCTACATTTCTTCTCCGAAACGTGCACATTGTTGACCTGCGAACATGGCGGTACACATTGAAAATTGGCGTCAGGGCAACTGTTCAAGCCACCAAAGATGACAACTTCCAGCGGCACGTACACACGACGAATCGGCGCCATTAGTGTGCCCACGGTTGAATGGGAGACCACGCATGGTGTCATATAAATACCACGACGCGTCGGCACGACCAAAGCGGAACCATAAGCAACTTGCCGTTGCAAAGCTGATCGATCATAAGCCAGAGATTTTATTGGTGTTTATTGCGTTGCGTGCTCGATGGCCGTGCTGCCGCGGCGCTCCTTCGTCCTGGCGCTCGCCGTGGCGCTCTTGCTTGCGACCACGGGCGGCTGCCTCTGCCGGAGCGTTCCGGCGACCGGGGTGCCGTCACGCTCGCTGCTGTCGACGCCGGACACCCCGGCTCCTCGTGAGTACATATATCTGCTTCTTGGCTAGGTTTTTACGGCGGTCGTGGTCGTGTTCCATTTTTTAGTGTAACTTGACGAATTACTTAATTGCTGGGAGGCTTATATAATGAGATAGCTGATGTTTTTTTTTTTTGCAGCTCCGTTCCATTTCCCGAAGCCGATCTGCTTCCTCTGCCCGCCACGCTGCCCACCTGAAGGTTGCTCCGGCCCCAGCGGCTCCCCATAGTTTCCACACGGTCGTCACCACGCCGAGGCACTTTGAGCTTCGGCGGCAAAGTCGCGCAGCGTCCAGCGAGTTGCGAACTTGCGATCACGCATGCCAGGATGGGTGTGACGAAGGGTCGACCAGCCTAATATCAGGAGAGATAAAGGGTATATACGTATATAATATTTGAATAAACATCCAGGCTCAAGATCTATGTACCATTTCACGCAAGAAAGGAATCTTCTGGATGGGAGAATCTGGAGCACTGTGCCAATGTAAGGCCTGTTTGACACAACTTATGAAACATTTTCTACTTATAAATTATAGCTCATAAGCTAAACGTTTTGCTAAACACCTCGAAAAAGAAATAGCTTATGACCATAATCTGTTTTCATTTTGCACTAGGAGAAGCTGTTTTGCAAAAGCTAAAAATGGTAGCTTTTTATAGCTTATCCTCCTAAGAAGCTGATGGATAAACTGTTTTGCCAGACGGTTCTACAAGATAAGCTAGATAATCTGGAATAAGCCAGCGAAGCTATTTTAAATCAGAATCCAGTGCAAAGCTATTCTTTACATAATACAAAGTTGTGCCAAACAAGCCCTAATTATGAGCGAGGTCTCAACCGTATGTGACAAAATATACTCGTACTTAACCGTCAGGACGACACGTTGTTTCTACTTCTACACGTTCAAGAGTTGTTTTTTTTCGCGCGTGCATGTGACCATATGGGCTCTAAAGGCTATCATTTTTTAAATCAACAGTGAGATAAATGTTTTTTTAATTACAGCGAGATCGAACACAGGTAAGTGAGAAGTATATCAAGGTAGATGCAACCGTGGATGTGGAGTAAAATCAACAGGTGAGATAAGTCATGTCGCCGTATGCACATATGGTTTTACATTTTCCTAAAACTTAATTGGGATAAAAACAACTAGTCTTCAGTGATTATGATAATGTTAAAACTATAACACTGATCGATGTGGCGTATATGGCTAGTGTTCCATACCGTGGAATGTTGTTTCTTCTAGTCAACCTTAGTGCAACATTGGCAGCGGCACCAAAGCAAAGCACGCCGGGCTCCTCCCACCTTCCTCAGAGCAAATATATTGGTGGGCGGGGAGTTGGCAAAATCCAACGTGGAAGAAAAAGAGAACCTAGCGGGCGACTCCCTACTGCAACTGTGATTGGTTAAGATTGTCTGTTGTGCATTAATGCTAGGGTCCACCCCATTCGTATGCCATCCCACGCTCCATTGCAGCCTGCAACAGGCGTGTCTATTATCGTTGCTCTTACTTTGTGGCCTTCACAAATCTGGACTCCTAAATTCCATGAGTTTGGGCGAAGGTAAGGATGGTCTCTGACGGTGGTGATCACTTCTCCCACGCCATGCACGTTGTGGTGGTCTCCTGTAGATCCACGCATCCCGCTTCGTCCATCGATGCCCATGTACTTAGGCGCTGCTACCTTCACGGGCATCGGCTTACCATCCTCAACCGTACTGCGTGTGCCAGGATGCCACATTCACTAGCTTGGCTGCTTGGTTCAGCGCCACATCTCGCCACGACACAGTGCCTCATGCCACAACACAGTCCGCCACAGAATAGTCAACAACCGCCCTGTTCGGCTGGCTGCGGCCACCAGCTGCAGCGCAGCCAGCCGAACAGGCTGAACTTTTCAGCAGATAGTGGCGCTGTTTTCTCCGCCACTGACTGTGGCAAGCCCAACTGTGGTGTGCGCGCGTGGCAGTATCTGGCTGGAGACCAAACAGGCCCTGAGTTGGGCAATACAACGGTGACCCTCGTCGTTGCATCCGTGTGAGCTAGCCGTGCGTGAGGGCCTTCAAAGTGGCAGAGCAGCGCGCGCAGTAGCATTGGCTATGGGTAGGATCTCCAACACACGACGAGAAAAAACATCAAGACCCAAATAACTCTGAAGATCCATATGTCAAGCATGTATTGCATGATAGGAACATAAGTTTTACCTCAACTCTACTCCTAAAACTTGGAGGTCTCACACACAAGCTATCAGTTCATCGTGAAGGGCTCTCAAAAGTGGTGGTCTACCACGCTCTCGATCACTGAAGGTCATCGTGGTAGTTTTTTTGCGCTTTGCCCACCCTTACCACGTGTCCACGTCAAGGGGTCAGCTGCGCGGGCATTAATCATTGGTTTATCCGTCGACTGTTACCAAAGCCCTGCATTCCGTCTCCGTAACGTGTACATTGTTGACCGGCGAACATGGCGTACGTGGAAAATTGGCGCCAGTACGTGCAATCAAAGCCACCAACGATGACCACTGCCAGCAGCACGTACACACACGCCGCATCGGCGCCTGGCAGTAGCTAGTGTCCTATAAATATCACACCGCAGCGCAGGCAAAGATCGAAGCGAAACCAAATCACTCGCCCGCCGCCGCCGTCACAGAGTGATCGCCGCCGGTGCTAGCTAGCTTGCGTGCAAGATCGATGGCCATGCTGCCGCGGCGCCCTCGCCTCCTGGCGCTCGCTTGGCTCGCCGTGGCGCTCTTGCTGGCGGTGGCCACCGGCGGCTGCCTCTGCCGGAGCGTCCCGGCGGCGACCGGGTTGCCGTCCCGTGTCCTCCTGCAGGCGACGCCGCCATCGCCGGACACCACCGCCCCTCCACGTGAGTAGTGGATCCAGATGATTCGCTTCGTCATGACTAAGCTCCTAATTTAAGCATGTGAAAGCGCGCATATATATATATATATACACACACACACACATATATATACATATATATATACATATATATATATACATATATATATACATAGGACGAGGTTTTCCTACCCCCAGGTGTAGCTACTCCCATATGTGTATCTCACAAATTAGAAGGTATTATTTCATACTTGAGGTTTCCAAAAAAAGTATATGCACATACTTGATTTTTAAAAAGTGCTATGTGAAAATAATTTTTTATATATGAAGTATATGGACATACTTATTTTTCTATACAGGAAATGTAACATATCACAAGGTGCAAAAAAAAATATGAGTTCCACTCAGAAAATTTTCAAGGTTATCATTTTGAAAAATCAAGTATGTATATATACTTTTTTTTAGAAACCTTAAGTATGAAAGATACTCTCTAATGTGTGAGATATAGACATGGGAAGTTAGCTACACTTGGGAGTAGAAAGGATTTTCCCTATATACATATATATATAGATACATATATATATACATACATATATATATATATTATATATATATATATATATACATACAATATATAATATATACATACATACATATATATATACTACATACATATATATACTATATACTACATTATACATTATATATATACATACATATATATATATATATATATATATACATACATATATATATATATATACATATATATATACAATACATTATATATATATACATACATATATATATATACACATACACATATATATATACATACATATATATATATACATACATACATATATATTAATATACATATATATATATATATATATATATATATATATATATATATATATATATATATATATATATATATATTATATATATATATATATATATATAATATATATATATATATATATATATATAATATATATAGCGCTCGACTATTGGGAGCCTATAGGCTCCGAAATAGTTATCGAGAGCCTAGAGACAGAGCTGCCACTGGGGACCGAGCCCAGACACTAGCGTGCCACAGACACACCACATCTCACCTGCCACCTGACGCATGCATGCAGCCTACACCATCCCACCTCCCACCTTTTCTCCAACTTTTTCTATTGTTTTTTTTTGCTATGATTCTTTACTCGAAGATCCAAATTATAAACTGTTTTCACCATTAGATTCGTGACATTTTTTATGCACGGTTGAGATCCATTGTGAATATTTTTAAAAAAAATTGAATTCAAATTCATACGATCATACAAACATACACAAGATGATCATAGAAACTGATTCAAGTATAGAAACATATGGACATGAGCATTATATAATGTATGACCCACATCAGGAAGTATGTATGATCGAGCACACATGTATGTATGACCATGCATAAGCTTGTGTATGATTGTATGCTCCATAGAAACCTGTTTCGAGCGTCAAAGAAACATGACCTTTTAGTCACAGAACTCTAGCCCACTGTCATAGAAATATATTCTTCTGGTCATAGAACTGCCAGCCCACTGCCATGGAAACTTTTCTTCTGGTCATAGAACTCCAGCCCACTGTAGGGGAAGGTTAAGTCTAGTATAAGAGCCTTAGCTCGAATATATGATTAGTCGGACATAATATGATTAGAGTGGTACTTTCTATGACGTGCATTTTACTCAGCTTGAATATATGATAGTCGCGACATTTATATGATCAGAGCAGTACTTTATAGACATACATTTTAAGTAGAAAAAAAGTATTTTTGGCTTCTATTATGTACAATATAGAGCCATAAACCATGGAACCCCAAAACCATGCCTGGTGGCGCTGGGGTGCCTTGGTCTAGTTATAGAGTCTCAGCTTCAATATGTTGATTAGTCGTGTCATATATACGATCAGAGCAGAACTTTCCATGATAGGCATTTTCAGTAGACAAAAAAGACTTGAAGGTTTCTATTATGGTCATACGTTTCTGCGCTCGAAGCTGTTTCTATAGTCCAAACAGTATGTTTCTATAACCGGTGTAAAGTTTGAATTCAAAATATTATGCACCAACACTTTATATGCCCGAGTATATATATTTCTATGCTCATGCTCGTATGTTTCTATGCTCGGACATATTCTATGCCCATGTCACTACGTTTATATGATCATTTCCATACGTTTCTGTGCTCGACACAGTTTATATGGTCATTGTCAGTATGTTTGTATGACCACACAAATTTTGAATTAAAAAAATTTCAAAAAAACTATTCACAATGGATCTATAACTATGTATAAAAAATGTCACGAATCTTATGGTGAAAACTGTTTGTGAGTTGGATCTTCGAGTGAAAAATTATAGACACTAAACTAAGTGGTAAAAGTGGTTTGTATGCATGCATGTGTCAGATGCATGGGAGGTGGAAGAGGTGGCAGGACAGGTGGTTCTTGCATACATATGCATCCATGCATGAGTGAGGTGGAGCATGAGGTGCATGGGAGGTGGATGTGGCAGGAGATATGTCTAGGCTTCCGATAACTATCGGAATGCCTATAGGCTCCCAATATATATTAGTACTGTAGCTATTAATATTATACATAACTTTTAATATATACATACATGGGCCTTATAGAATAACTCATCTACATAGGTAATATACCCTGTACACGATATATAATATATAGCCATATAATTCTGATACTACATATCTATATAACATACATGATAGCGTAATAACATACCGTTATACCACATATATACATATATACCAGTACCTATACATACGACGTATTACATATATCACAATATACATATATACATTATAGTAAATACACTATACACTTATCAGTATATATTATCAGCATTATATACATCTATATATAGTAACAGTCCATAATATATATAAGTATGTATATATATATATCGTAGTTAGCACTATAATGTTATATATCATATATATGTATATATATGATATATGTTACTGTACTAATTCGAGATCCTGTATACAATACTATATGTACTATATCTGATGATACATACTATACTATAATGGCATATATACTATATCGACTATAATAAGTACATATATAACTAGAATACATATACATAATATATAGCTATACAGCACCTTATATTCATATATATACATACATGATATATATACATATATATATACATATATGAGTTACCATATATATACTATATATAGCAATAATATATTATACATATTAGAGCCCACATATATATACATATAGTATAGTATACATATATATATATATAAACCTATCATATACATATAATATATATGACATATATATGGAGTCAAAACAATATATAATACATGATATATATATATAGACACGAGTGACACGCTATGCAAAGTATAAATAATGAGCTTTTTTTTGGGTTTGGATTTGCAGCTCCGTTCACTTTCCCGCAGCCAATCTGTCGCCGGCCAGGCTGCCCGCGGCGCTGCCCGCCGGAAGGTTGCTCAGACACTGTCGGCTCCCCATAGTTCCTACGGTCGATCGTCGCCATGCCCATGCATCACGTCGAGCCACGCTACACCAGTAAATAAAAGGAAACCATCTCCAGCATCATCCTGTCAGTTTCGGCTTAGCTATCATGGATGCAATAAGGAGAGATAAAGCCGCCACATGTGTGTGTTAGTGTGTACTATTTGAACAAGTAAATTTGTTTTCTTTGAAATCAAGATTTGAAATATAAAGATCGATCCAGGCTCAAGATGCATATCATATTTGACTCTCTATATATATTTGTGAATGAGATTTTGAACGGCATTAAAAAAAAGTAGTACTATGTAGCACCGTGGGATGTTACGACACGTTGAAGGAATGGATTCGGCTTGGAAGACAAGTCTTCGGCGACTGAAAATATTGAAACTAGGACACTGATGGATGTGGCTCTTGAAGGCCGCATGTGATGGAAAACGAAAATAATGTTGCTGTGATGGTGATTGTCAAAGCGGCACAGACTGAAACCTAACTGGTCAGATGATGCCCAGAGCTTCCAGAGAGCAAAGAAACCACTACAAGGTGAAGAAAATAAAATGTTTTAAAATCCGACCTCATCAAAACAAGCATAATCTGTATATGAGGCTACTACATGCTAGGCACTACTACAAAATCTATTTTTGCCTGCGGATCAACGCCTTCTGTCTGACGATTTGATGAGCCGATGGTGAAACATTTTCATTTGGCGGTTTGGATCCGATCCGACAGTGAAAATAGAATCTATTTTCACCGTGACCTGCTAGTGAAAATAGACGACAAACTATTACTAGAAAAAATCAATAATTTTTTTCATATAAAGTTAGATGGAGACAAACGTTATATCAAAATTAAAGATCTTGATGAAGTCTCTGACTTCCTAGTTCATAACCTTTTTTATTTCCAATTATTTAGATCCATAAGTATTTAAAACACTATCTCGTACTTATCAAGCAACTTCAGATTAAAACAGAGTCAACATCAAAGTCATAGTACTCGATGAGATCTATAGCTTGTAGTTGATAGTTTTTTATTTATAATTGTGTTGATGGTCAAATATTACATATGAGATTAAAAAAAGGT
>JACEFO010000439.1:0-16329 GCA_015342445.1 Digitaria exilis
GCGAAATGGATTGCACGCATGGACATACGTAACTATCGCAACAGACAGGAGCTGTACCAGAAAGACGGCCAAAACAATATTGCGCGAAAGCTCCATTAACTGATTTATTTCTTCTCTTTCCTTCTGTTATCAAGATTCAAGAATACTGAATGGATGGACAACCCAACCAAGGGGGGTTGTCAAGCTTATATAGAAGAGAACATGGCATGACTGAGATGCAAGTGATGGATCGGAAGTAGACTGACTGAGCTGACAGTGAAGGCATAATAATGCAAGTAGCTGTGAGCATGTAAGCATGGAATCCTAGCTAGATCCGATCCATCGGGCACGATCCAATCCCGAGCAGTTGACTTCAATACGAGTAATTGTCTAGATGATTCTGCTGGCAGCCATTTGGATTGAAGCTTTATTAATTATAGATGAGGCCATCATACAACAAAGTATGTGTATACAAAACTTCATACGACCATTAAAGTAAATTTTATCCTCAAGTGAAATTGGCATGTATTTGCAAATTTCTTAAAGAAAAATGCATAGGAATAATATTCTTCTTTTATCGCCCGTTTGCCACACTACATGGCAACCATAGGGTGTAATATTCTTTTTCAACATAAAGACAGATCGGATAGCGCAAGGAAACTTGGTTCACAGGTAGCGCCCTATTCTGGAACTTCATTGCAGCATAGAATTGCTTAATAGTGTTTAAACACGTACTCTTGACAAGTCTACAACATACTCCTAGAAATATCGATAAGGATATTTAAGGACACATTGCCGGCATGGTTCGACGGTGTGCAAAGGTCTCTGTCATGCCGCTCCAAGAGTTCAAGAACACCTGACTTGATTGATATTTTCAGTCTTCTCTTCTCAAAATGCTTCACAGACGTGACCACAAGGATGATACCTTTGGCCTTCTTCGGTGATTAAGGCACCCTCTGTCCTATTGATATTGCCTGACTCGGCGATGCTAATTGACCAAAAGTAACAATACTGTTAGTAGCTCCATCAAACAATGACAGATTGGCACAAAGTCAGAAACAACTTTCCATCTCAACAACAGCATGGAATCTCTCTGAATTGGCAAAGAATAAAGTTCCACAATGGCAAACTCACTTAACAACCAGCAGCAACTGTTTGGAATGCCAGGTACATGGCCTTAGTATCTACTAAGCACATGGTATGAATACAAAACATGGAATGGAGATCAATTCAGTTCACTAGCTCCTTCTAAAGAAATACTAATTGCTAAACTGAGCCTTGCACTTGGAGACTTTGAAGCACTTTTAGTTGACACTAGGTGATGCTAATGTCCCTGAGTATGATGGAACATAGGGTAAAAACAGGCGATGCACAGCAAAGAACTCTCCCTGCTCAATATAAGGCACTTCTTGAAGAGCACATATATCATACACATCCCTGCGTTTCATATCATAGGACATCAACCATTTATCAGACCAATCAAAGAAGAAATCACGTCCCTGTCTGGATGAATGCAGTTATGTAGTAGTTCCACCCCCTCGAATTTGGTGAGTTGATGACAATACGATTAAATGTCTAATGTGTTTATCTAAGATTGTGAGCAGGTTGAGATTGTTACATCTATATTGCAAATATTGTCTCATATGTTGAATACAAGTTAAATGGCTCACAATGTTGAAAAGCAAGCAATTATTTGATCTCGTGATGATATTATGAACAAAATGTCAAGCAAGGATTGAATTATACATAGAGATGATTTTCATGATGAAGATACATATTGACAAGTCTCTAGAATATTTGATAAGCTTGATTTACTAGCAAAGGGATCATTTATCAAATAATGGGTTTATTATCAAACAAACATTGCAAGGCTTCATGAGTTCAATATACATGGACATGGTGATATATCTTAGTTGATGGTCTAATTATTGGAAGCTTGCAATATATGGTTTATTCTCTATCAATCAAGAACAAGTATATGAAGAAGGCTCTCATATGCTTATATATTATATTGCCATTCATATGAAACTTTGATTGGCCGAATGGTGAAGGTATTGTCTAGTGCATTGAATCGATGGACGAGGCAAGGGTGAAGGGCAAGTGACGACTTGGCCGCGAAGAACCTAGCTAAGGTGAAGAGTCAAGCCAATGGATAATCACCGAGGGATCAACGGTCAAATGAGTATCATTCTGAATAGCAAAATATGTTATGATTGGTAAAGTGGAGTGACTTGTGATTAAAGAATTGTTAATCATGCAAAATGGAATATCTCAAGTCACTAGCTCAAGATTGGATTTGCTCAAGTGTGATAGCAATGTTGGAAGCCCTCAAAGTGGATAATGATCAAAGTATGGTAGTGATAAAGATCAACAAACTCAAGTGGATTTCATGTATTTATTCCTTGACTTGAGTATAGGTATGCCGTACTATCAAGAGGGATGCAACATTTGCTTTTTGACGAATATCAAAAGTGCTCTTAGGAAACCTATGAGAGAATAGCCTTTGAGTGACTTAATGAGAGTACTAAACATCCTAGCTCTGCTAACTATGGTTGGTTCAACTTTTGGGATGAACTAACAATCCTTTTGTGAGTTTTGGGTGCTAACTGGTACAGGCGGTCAGACCCCCTGTTACAGGCGGTCAGACCCCCTGTAGGGCAACGGCTAGTTTTTCGAATACAGGCGGTCTAACCGCCTGTGACAGGCGGTCTAACCGCCTGTCCAACGGCTAGTTGAGAATGGATGCCTAGAAAGTAATTTTTGGATGATCACCTAACTTTGAGAGAGAGCATTTTGCTCACTAACAAAGGCGGCCGGAAATTCCGGTCTTGGGGTCGGATTTTCCGGGTGTCACAGAGAGAGACCGGATTAAATTTAGGATTTCCGGTGTGACTCTCCGTACTGAGTTTGAAATAGGTGTACCGGAAATTCCGGTCACCCCGACGGGAATTTCCGGTCATCTGACAAGCATAACGGCTAGTTTTTGAGTGACCTCTATAAATAGCCCCCATACCCTTCATTTGATGGAGCTGGTTCCTTGACACACTACACGCCCAAGAAACAATAGAGAAGGCAGCCAAGCTCTCCCCAACCTCTCTTTGTGAGATTTGTGAGATTCAAGCCATATCTTTGAGTTGGGTTGAGAGAGTAAGCTTTGTGTGAGCTTTGTGAGTTCATGAGCAATAGAGAGCTGAGAGAGCATTCCATAGCTTGAGCACTTGTGATTCGCGTCAACAAAGCCATTGGTGCATTTGTTACTCTTGGAGGTTCATCCTCCTAGACGGCTAGGCGTCGCCGGCTAGCTCCCTAGGTGTGGTGAGCAGCGGGAAGTCTGTGAAGGTTGCGCTTCGCCTCCGCAAGGGAAGAAGCAAGCTAGTGGAAGTGAGGAGCGGTTGAAAGAGACCCAACTTGAGTAGGAGGAGTTGAAAAAGGCTCCGCCCAAGAGTTCCTCAAACGGAGAGTAGGATCCTTCGTGCTAGGCACGTGGTGGATCCGAACTTCGGTAAAACAAATCTTGTGTCTCTCCATTTACATTTGCATTGCCTCACTTGTGTATTTCTAGCAAAATTATTGTGCTTCCGCTTCGATCTACTTGGGTGTGGTTATATTGTGTGCAGGGGCTCTATTTATCATATATAGAAGCCACTCCCAAGTTGTGTTGTGCTAGAAATTGTTTTGCAGCTCGAGGTGGATTTTGGTTCCTCTCTGTGACAGGCGGTCAGCGCCTGTGACAGGCGGTCAGACCGCCTGTGCCTGGCAGCAAAGCAAAGAGGGAAGAATTCGAAGAATTTGTTGGTAACGCCTATTCACCCCCCCCCTCTAGGCGACATCTCGGTCCTTTCAATTGGTATCAGAGCCGAGGTCTCACTCCTAGGCTTAACCGCCGTGAGAAAGGATGTCGGAAATGTGTGAGGTAACATTTGAGCTTCTCGCTCTAGATGGCTCAACTACTCTTCATGGTCTGCTCATATTCTTGATATTTTTAGTACCATGAGTTCTCTTGGAGAGCAAATTGTAGTGCTAGCATTTTGCCCTCTCAATTTGATGAGTTTAATGTTGATATGTCAACTTTGTCTAAAGAGGAGTTAGAATGTTGGCAACTCAACTTTGAAGCTACTAACCTATTGTGGAGATCCTTGAGTCGTGATGTGCAGGAGCTTGTATATAGACTTTGGAGTCTAGATGCACACATCAATTTGGAGTTGATCAAGGATCTATACAATGAGGTTGATAGTGATGATGAAGAAGAAAGTAATGATGAATCACTTGAGGAATGCTCAACATCATCAAATTTCAGTCAAGAGCCTAATATGATATCTCTCAATAAAGAAGAAAGCCAAAAGCATCAAGTTTCGGTTTCTCTGGAACAGGCGGTCAGACCCCTTGTAACAGGCGGTCAGACCGCCTGTAGCAGAGAAGCTGAGTCCATGTGTGTCATGGGAAATTCTCAAGATTCGAGTCAAACTCCATCATATTCAGAAGATCATATGTCTCATGATGAAGTTAATTTATGCTTGATGAGCAAAAGAAGAAAAACAAGTCAAAGAAGGGTGAAATTCAAAAGATTGAAGAATCAAGCTCTTCGGCCAAAGAAATTGATTTACTCAAAGCCAACTACGCCTCTTTGGTCTGTAAGTATGAATCATTGGAGAAAGATTATACTTGTGCTACTCAATCTCTTTCTTGTGTAGCTTTTTATAAAAAAATCCAATGAGATGCTCATAGCTCAACTTGACAAGATTACTAGTGAGCATAAATTTTGCAAGCAAATTACAAAGAACTTGAGTGCTCTCATGAGAAGCTTGTAGAATCATATGCCACACTTGACATAGCTCATGAGGATGTTTTATCTTCGGTAAAATCAATTAAACCTCTCTCACACCAATGCACATGCTCACTTGTCAATAATGTTATATCTTGCTCTAACTCGTGTGCACAAGCAAGCCAATCTAGCATTGAGCATGTATTTGTAGAAACTTTGTGATGACCGCATTACACAGAGAATCAAGAGACTATGCAAGAGGTCAATGTGCTTAAAGGAAGTTTGATTGAGTTGGATGGGAATAGCAAAGTGCAACCTTCTCAAGATAACCGTGATAACATGGTGAACAAGCTTGAGGAGAGATCAATCGCACCTTGCTCACTCCCTCAACAACACATCAAGATCAGCAAAAACAAGGTTGAAGAGAATAACAAGCTAGAGCATATCAAATGCTCTCATTGCTCAACTTTGGGGCATTATGCATTTTCATGCCTACCAAGCTCAAGGGTGAAAAGACACTCTCTAAGAAGAAAAGAAGCTTATTCAAGAAGAGAGTGTGCTATGGTTGCAAGGAGAAGGGACATCTCATAGCCATGTGTCCGAATGTCACAAGTGTTGATGCCACTGGTGACAGGCGGTTAGAACGGCTGTCACGGCCGGTCAGACCGCCTGTAACCCAGGGTGAACCTCATCAGGGCAGCAACAAGAAAGAAGCTTCTCCTTCAACACATAAGCCCATAAACAAGCAAGATCAATTGATTCAGAAAGTAAAAGTGACAAGGAAGGTAAAATGTAGAATATGCTACACTTGTCGTCAAAAGGGTCACGTGAGCAAAGATTGCCCAAATGGTAACACTCTCAAGTCAGATCTTATTCAATATGATTTCAATAGACTTGGGAGAGACAAAGACGGTACTTGTGCTACTAGAGAAATTTCACCTCAAACTAGCATAAGGACCATTTGGATTCCTAAGCATCTTGTGACTAACCTTTATGGACCCAACAAGGTTTGGGTACCAAAGAACTCTTGCTAAGCTTGCAGGACCATCGAGATGCATTGGACACTTGACTAGAAGATATGAAATCAACGTTTGATCAAATGGTCAAGTGACGAGCCTCTATGTGCAAAATCCTACATCCAATGCTATCTCGGTAACAAATGCAAAATGTCGAGTCATACAATCTGTCATTCCTACATTAACATGCTTACATCCTTAATTTCATATTTGTTTGGCATGTGAGAATGACTTTGACATTTTTATTCAAAATTTACTCTCTTCCATATGATGCTCTTAATGGCTCTCTATGAGAGCATATGTCTTGTTAATGTCAGAAAATATACATCATGGTTTGTTCATTGACATTTGGAACAAGAAAATTGGAAGATCATCAAATTGTATATCATCTGACACAGGCGGTCAGACCGCCTGTGACAGCCGGTCAGACCGGATGTGGCCAGATGAACAAAAGTGCTCAGTCAAGTGTGCTTCTCTTGTCTTATAAATTGGTTACACATATAGCAATCATTTGATGATCATGCATCCATGGTAAAGAATCTCTTGGCATAATTTCAATTGGCAAATTATCGATATGCTTTGACCAAGTCTTGTGAATAGCACTCCTCTATGTTCAAATGGATGAAAGAGCAATTAAATTGAGAAATTCAATATCTCTTGCACTAATTGAGGGGGAGCCTATTTCACAACTTGTGTCGCTTGTGGGACTAACATTTCTTCTAGTGAACTTGTAGTCTCATGTTTTGTGCACCTATATGCTATCTCTCATCTTTATGTCAAATGAAAGAAAATAAAAGGGGATAAGAGTTAGCTGAATTCTTATGTCAAAATATGCACAAAAATTGGAAGGCTAGAGGCAAAGGTATGTGTTTATGCTTTCACACTCTTATCCTCATGCATCTAGGCCATATTATCATGCTAGTGTGTGCATTTGTATGTAATTGTTTCATCTCATTCTATTTATGGATATCTAGTTGATGCCTTTCTTTAAAACTTGACCTAGTGTCATGAAGGTGGTACTTTTGTAAGGTATGAGCTAAGAATGCCATGAGTAACATTGATTTAGAAGGATGTGTGCTCTATGTGACATAGGATAGAATTTTTGCAAAAACTCAACTAGCATGTGTAGGAAATGTGAAATTTGAAAAATATTTGGTTCTTTGTCTTCGTGACTCTATTGATCCACTTGTGACTATTGTTCACTATGTTTGTTTGATGGCTAGTCACAAGTGGTGAGATTTCTTTCTCAAGTCCATAATTATCCTTTATCTCTTGGAAGTATCAAGAAGTGCATTCACTCTGGATTATCCTATACTCTTCCAAGAAACTGAGAATTTGGATTATATCTCATCTAAAATCTTATGTCCTAATTTTGTGAAGAAAGGAAAAATCTAAGCTTTGGATCAATGTTCATTTACATATCTCATATCCAAGCTTTATGGAGAAAATTTGAAGTGCAAAAATTCTAACACCTTGATCTACAAATCACCTCCAATTGAAAATCTTCCAGAAAAAAACCAACATCTGCCTTCTCTGGGCACAGGCGGCCTGACCGCCTGTCACAGGCGGTCCTGACCGCCTGTACCCAGACTTACCATTTTACCACCCCGTGAATCTACAGTGGAGATTTCATCCTCATTTACTCCTCACCACATCTGCATCTTCCTCCTCCCGTCCTCCACGAGCTCTACGCCGCCATCTCTCTCTCTCCATAGCGATTTGAGGATTCAACCAAGGAAAGGTCGCCCCATTGAAGAAATCAATTCTCCTCCATCGGTTTAACCGGCTCCCAACCGGTTGCATCGATTCAAATCGAGTTTTCTCTCTCCAAGGTACTTTCAAACTTGCTTTGACCCGATCTATCTCCTCCATGGATTAGTTTGAAAACCCTTGTACATCATCTACTGACAATGCCTAGAAGCTATTCCCCAAGTTTCATTCGATTCCGTTGGGGTAGATTGGTGGGAACCGAATTTTTGGTGTCACTGCAACAGGCGGTCTAGACCGCCTGCACAGGCGGTCTGACCGCCTGGAGTTTTTGAAACCCAAAATTCGATTTCTTCAATTTATTCAACTCATCTATGACTAGGATTGTATCTTGTGCCTAAATGATCATATCTTGAACATATATCTCCTCAGATTGTGGCTAGAATACTTTGGCCTGTTCTGGGCACAGGCGGTCTGACCGCCTGTTACAGGCGGTTCGACCGGCCGTGCCCGAGCAGACCAAATGCTCTTGTTGCCTATCTTGTCAATCTATTATCAGTTCTTGTGTCTCATATACATCATGTTTATATCCTTGGTGACACAGGACAGCAGTCATGCCTAAGAACACTCATGCAGAAAGAACCAAAAAGGCAAGGGCAGATAAGTATAGTGGACAAGATGAAGGAAGAGTTCTGAGAGAAAGAAAAGGCCTCCTGTTGATGATGTGATTGAGGAAGAAGGAGATGACACCACAAGTTCAAATGACAATCCTGAATATGTGGCGCTGACTCATAGTGGCAGGAGACTTGGAGAGGATGATACTGAGGATATCACATATGGCGGACCTGGTAATGCAGGAGATGAGAGCAGCGGTGATGGTGAACATGGAGATGATTGGCACTAGTGATGATGATGGTACAAATGATGAAGACAGTGATGATGCAGGAAATAATCAAATGCCCACCATTCGCAGACCTTTCTATGCCTACGGCAGAAGCACCAGTAGATTATATTGGTGATCGGGATGGCAGCTACTGCAAAGAAGCTTAGAGGTGAAAATCCTTATGAAAACCCAAGGTTTGGTGGTGAACCAAGGTTCTGGTCTCAATTCCAACAAGATTACTATACTTCAGCCATCATCAGAAAAGCTAAGATTACTCATGAGGCTCAGTTTGTTGATTGGCCATATATGAGCAAGAAGAACAATGCTATTTTCAATGAGGTAATCAATGCTTGTGCTGAAAAGAGGATCAAGCACATTATGGGTTTCAAGCAGAATTGGAACAAAGAAATCATTGCACAGTTCTATGCCACGGTTTACTTTGGGCAATGGAAGGGAGAGAGAGCTATGCTATGGATGACAGAAGGTGAGCGCTATCACATCACCTATGACCACTTTGCTAGACTTCTTAAGCTGGGGGCAGAGGATGCTGATTATCCAAAACTTCATGATGCAAATGTGCTTGAGAGTCATGACCTGAGCTTTATGTATCCTAGAGATAGAAGAGCCGACTGGGGCAAAGTCAATGGCCTTTATTCATATTATGGAGTGCTCTATCGTCTCTTTAGAAAGACTCTCACTCCTAGAGATGGGAACACATCTGATATCACTCTTTATCAGAGGAACTTGATGGCAGCCATGAGACCAGGGGCACCTCAATTTAGTGTTGGGGATTTCATTTGGCATGAGATCAAGTATGTGTCTGAGACTCCTCAGAAGACTTGCAGCTACAACCCAATTCTCATGCTCCTGTTAAAGAAGGTGACTGGAATCAAGTATCCAGCAGATGTGAAGCACAAACCCTTGAGACCATCAGTTAGTAAAAATCCAAGGGTTCCATCACCTCCAGCAGAGATTCTAGAAGAACCACAGCCTCAGCCACAGGTACAACAGCCGGTTGTGCATGGAGATGCAGGCGGTCTAGACCGCCCGCACAGGCGGTCTGACCGCCCGTTGCAGGGAGAGCAAGAAAAGTCCACTTCTCCAGTTAAAAAGTTCTTCAGCTACTTCATGAATATCTGCAAGAGTCAGAGGGCTATTCAAATTGAGCAGCAGAAACAATGGAGAGAGAACAAGAAGACTAGGGACTCGATCAAAATGATGCATAACTCTATGGGTGTCAGTCCAGCTCGTTCACCTATCTCTCCCATGCCTCCGGAAGTTCAGTTTCCCTCAGAAGAAGAAATGGTAAAAAGTTATGAAGACTCAGGGATTCTTCATCAATATGGCAGCATGCTTGCTCCTTACATGAGTGGTGCCTTTGCTTCTCAACCTCCACCTTATGGACCTCCACCTTCTTTCCCACCTGTCTATGGAGGTATGCCAGCACCCATGTATGGATCATATCCTCAGATGCCTCCTCTTCCAGCTTATGGCAGTGTTCCCGGACCTTCTTTCCAACATCCGGCTCATGCACCTTCCTCATCCACTGATGCACCGGGTGATGCTACTATGGGAACTACAAGCGAGGACTTTGCAGCAGCAGCTACGGCTTCATTCTTTCAGCCCTCCAATAATGCTTTTGCCAATGAATGGCACATGTGATCTATGGATACTTTTGTTCTTCTCGAGACCCTTTTATGGATGTTTGATGACAAAGGGGAGAAGAATATGGATTAAAGCTGAATATGGATTAAAGCTTTGTGGCTGTTCAAAGTTCATTTTCATAAGTTTATTGTACTATCTGAATATGGATTAAAGCTTTGTGGCTGTTCAAAGTTCATTTTCATAAGTTTATTGTACTATCTTTGGTGAAAATGGAACTTTGTAACAATCTAGTACTCTAATCTCTTTGTGGACTTGAGAACATTTGTAATGTGTGCTATTATGAGTGTTGAACTTTATTTATGTATCATAAGTGACTTGTGCTAGAGTGATATGCATATTTGATTGATGATTGTTTTTTGTATGTGCTGTCTGGGCACAGGCGGTCTGACCGCCTGGCTCAGGCGGTCTGACCGCCTGTCACCGGACAGCAACACACATATTTTTCTTGTGTGGATTTTGTCATATGTCATATGCATCACGGCTTATCATGTCATACACATCTGATGCATCCATATATTCTGAGATATAGGGGGAGTTTCCATGTTTTACATATAAATGTGTGTAATTGGCATTTGAGGCCAAATTGGAAAAAGTTCACTCAAAGCACACATTTAGGGGGAGCTTGCTCTATGTCTAAGAATCTGAAACTAATTCATTGATATATCTCTAAGCTTTAATCGAGTTGTCATCAATCACCAAAAAGGGGGAGATTGAAAGTGCATCTAGGCCCCTAAGTGGATTTTGGTGAGTTGATGACAATACGATTAAATGTCTAATGTGTTTATCTAAGATTGTGAGCAGGTTGAGATTGTTACATCTATATTGCAAATATTGTCTCATATGTTGAATACAAGTTAAATGGCTCACAATGTTGAAAAGCAAGCAATTATTTGATCTCGTGATGATATTATGAACAAAATGTCAAGCAAGGATTGAATTATACATAGAGATGATTTTCATGATGAAGATACATATTGACAAGTCTCTAGAATATTTGATAAGCTTGATTTACTAGCAAAGGGATCATTTATCAAATAATGGGTTTATTATCAAACAAACATTGCAAGGCTTCATGAGTTCAATATACATGGACATGGTGATATATCTTAGTTGATGGTCTAATTATTGGAAGCTTGCAATATATGGTTTATTCTCTATCAATCAAGAACAAGTATATGAAGAAGGCTCTCATATGCTTATATATTATATTGCCATTCATATGAAACTTTGATTGGCCGAATGGTGAAGGTATTGTCTAGTGCATTGAATCGATGGACGAGGCAAGGGTGAAGGGCAAGTGACGACTTGGCCGCGAAGAACCTAGCTAAGGTGAAGAGTCAAGCCAATGGATAATCACCGAGGGATCAACGGTCAAATGAGTATCATTCTGAATAGCAAAATATGTTATGATTGGTAAAGTGGAGTGACTTGTGATTAAAGAATTGTTAATCATGCAAAATGGAATATCTCAAGTCACTAGCTCAAGATTGGGATTTGCTCAAGTGTGATAGCAATGTTGGAAGCCCTCAAGTGGATAATGATCAAAGTATGGTAGTGATAAAGATCAACAAACTCAAGTGGATTTCATGTATTTATTCCTTGACTTGAGTATAGGTATGCCGTACTATCAAGAGGGATGCAACATTTGCTTTTGACGAATATCAAAAGTGCTCTTAGGAAACCTATGAGAGAATAGCCTTTGAGTGACTTAATGAGAGTACTAAACATCCTAGCTCTGCTAACTATGGTTGGTTCAACTTTTGGGATGAACTAACAATCCTTTTGTGAGTTTTGGGTGCTAACTGGTACAGGCGGTCAGACCCCCTGTTACAGGCGGTCAGACCCCCTGTAGGGCAACGGCTAGTTTTTCGAATACAGGCGGTCTAACCGCCTGTGACAGGCGGTCTAACCGCCTGTCCAACGGCTAGTTGAGAAATGGATGCCTAGAAGTAATTTTTGGATGATCACCTAACTTTGAGAGAGAGCATTTTGCTCACTAACAAAGGCGGCCGGAAATTCCGGTCTTGGGGTCGGATTTTCCGGGTGTCACAGAGAGAGACCGGATTAAATTTAGGATTTCCGGTGTGACTCTCCGTACTGAGTTTGAAATAGGGTGTACCGGAAATTCCGGTCACCCCGACGGAATTTCCGGTCATCTGACAAGCATAACGGCTAGTTTTTGAGTGACCTCTATAAATAGCCCCATACCCCTTCATTTGATGGAGCTGGTTCCCTTGACACACTACACGCCCAAGAACACTAGAGAAGGCAGCCAAGCTCTCCCCAACCTCTCTTTGTGAGATTTGTGAGATTCAAGCCATATCTTTGAGTTGGGTTGAGAGAGTAAGCTTTGTGTGAGCTTTGTGAGTTCAGTGAGCAATAGAGAGCTGAGAAGAGCATTCCATAGCTTGAGCACTTGTGATTCGCGTCAACAAAGCCATTGGTGCATTTGTTACTCTTGGAGGTTCATCCTCCTAGACGGCTAGGCGTCGCCGGCTAGCTCCCAAGGTGTGGTGAGCAGCGGGAAGTCTGTGAAGGTTGCGCTTCGCCTCCGCAAGGGAAGAAGCAAGCTAGTGGAAGTGAGGAGCGGTTGAAAGAGACCCAACTTGAGTAGGAGGAGTTGAAAAAGGCTCCGCCCAAAGAGTTCCTCAACGGAGAGTAGGATCCTTCGTGCTAGGCACGTGGTGGATCCGAACTTCGGTAAAACAAATCTTGTGTCTCTCCATTTACATTTGCATTGCCTCACTTGTGTATTTCTAGCAAAATATTGTGCTTCCGCTTCGATCTACTTGGGTGTGGTTATATTGTGTGCAGGGACTCTATTTATCAATATAGAAGCCACTCCCAAGTTGTGTTGTGCTAGAAATTGTTTTGCAGCTCGAGGTGGATTTTGGTTCCTCTCTGTGACAGGCGGTCAGACCGCCTGTGACAGGCGGTCAGACCGCCTGTGCCTGGCAGCAAAGCAAAAGAGGGAAGAATTCGAAGAATTTGTTGGTAACGCCTATTCACCCCCCCCTCTAGGCGACATCTCGGTCCTTTCAATTGGTATCAGAGCCGAGGTCTCACTCCTAGGCTTAACCGCCGTGAGAAAGGATGTCGGAAATGTGTGAGGTAACATTTGAGCTTCTCGCTCTAGATGGCTCAAACTACTCTTCATGGTCTGCTCATATTCTTGATATTTTTAGTACCATGAGTTCTCTTGGAGAGCAAATTGTAGTCGCTAGCATTTTGCCCTCTCAATTTGATGAGTTTAATGTTGATATGTCAACTTTGTCTAAAGAGGAGTTAGAATGTTGGCAACTCAACTTTGAAGCTACTAACCTATTGTGGAGATCCTTGAGTCGTGATGTGCAGGAGCTTGTATATAGACTTTGGAGTCTAGATGCACACATCAATTTGGAGTTGATCAAGGATCTATACAGTGAGGTTGATAGTGATGATGAAGAAGAAAGTAATGATGAATCACTTGAGGAATGCTCAACATCATCAAATTTCAGTCAAGAGCCTAATATGATATCTCTCAATAAAGAAGAAAGCCAAAAGCATCAAGTTTCGGTTTCTCTGGAACAGGCGGTCAGACCCCTTGTAACAGGCGGTCAGACCGCCTGTAGCAGAGAAGCTGAGTCCATGTGTGTCATGGGAAATTCTCAAGATTCGAGTCAAACTCCATCATATTCAGAAGATCATATGTCTCATGATGAAGTTAATTTATGCTTGATGAGCAAAAAGAAGAAAAACAAGTCAAAGAAGGGTGAAATTCAAAAGATTGAAGAATCAAGCTCTTCGGCCAAAGAAATTGATTTACTCAAAGCCAACTACGCCTCTTTGGTCTGTAAGTATGAATCATTGGAGAAAGATTATACTTGTGCTACTCAATCTCTTTCTTGTGTAGCTTTCTATAAAAAATCCAATGAGATGCTCATAGCTCAACTTGACAAGATTACTAGTGAGCATAAAATTTTGCAAGCAAATTACAAAGAACTTGAGTGCTCTCATGAGAAGCTTGTAGAATCATATGCCACACTTGACATAGCTCATGAGGATGTTTTATCTTCGGTAAAATCAATTAAACCTCTCTCACACCAATGCACATGCTCACTTGTCAATAATGTTATATCTTGCTCTAACTCGTGTGCACAAGCAAGCCAATCTAGCATTGAGCATGTATTTGTAGAAACTTGTGATGACCGCATTACACAAGAGAATCAAGAGACTATGCAAGAGGTCAATGTGCTTAAAGGAAGTTTGATTGAGTTGGATGGGAATAGCAAAGTGCAACCTTCTCAAGATAACCGTGATAACATGGTGAACAAGCTTGAGGAGAGATCAATCGCACCTTGCTCACTCCCTCAACAACACATCAAGATTAGCAAAAACAAGGTTGAAGAGAATAACAAGCTAGAGCATATCAAATGCTCTCATTGCTCAACTTTGGGGCATTATGCATTTTCATGCCTACCAAGCTCAAGGGTGAAAAGACACTCTCTAAGAAGAAAAGAAGCTTATTCAAGAAGAGAGTGTGCTATGGTTGCAAGGAGAAGGGACATCTCATAGCCATGGTGTCCGAATGTCACAAGTGTTGATGCCACTGGTGACAGGCGGTTAGAACGGCTGTCACGGCCGGTCCGACCGCCTGTAACCCAGGGTGAACCTCATCAGGGCAGCAACAAGAAAGAAGCTTCTCCTTCAACACATAAGCCCATAAACAAGCAAGATCAATTGATTCAGAAAGTAAAAGTGACAAGGAAGGTAAATGTAGAATATGCTACACTTGTCGTCAAAAGGGTCACGTGAGCAAAGATTGCCCAAATGGTAACACTCTCAAGTCAGATCTTATTCAATATGATTTCAATAGACTTGGGAGAGACAAAGACGGTACTTGTGCTACTAGAGAAATTTCACCTCAAACTAGCATAAGGACCATTTGGATTCCTAAGCATCTTGTGACTAACCTTTATGGACCCAACAAGGTTTGGGTACCAAAGAACTCTTGCTAAGCTTGCAGGACCATCGAGATGCATTGGACACTTGACTAGAAGATATGAAATCAACGTTTGATCAAATGGTCAAGTGACGAGCCTCTATGTGCAAAATCCTACATCCAATGCTATCTCGGTAACAAATGCAAAATGTCGAGTCATACAATCTGTCATTCTACATTAACATGCTTACATCCTTAATTTCATATTTGTTTGGCATGTGAGAATGACTTTGACATTTTTATTCAAAATTTACTCTCTTTCCATATGATGCTCTTAATGGCTCTCTATGAGAGCATATGTCTTGTTAATGTCAGAAAATATACATCATGGTTTGTTCATTGACATTTGGAACAAGAAAATTGGAAGATCATCAAATTGTATATCATCTGACACAGGCGGTCAGACCGCCTGTGACAGCCGGTCAGACCGGATGTGGCCAGATGAACAAAAGTGCTCAGTCAAGTGTGCTTCTCTTGTCTTATAAATTGGTTACACATATAGCAATCATTTGATGATCATGCATCCATGGTAAAGAATCTCTTGGCATAATTTCAATTGGCAAATTATCGATATGCTTTGACCAAGTCTTGTGAATAGCACTCCTCTATGTTCAAATGGATGAAAGAGCAATTAAATTGAGAAATTCAATATCTCTTGCACTAATTGAGGGGGAGCCTATTTCACAACTTGTGTCGCTTGTGGGAACTAACATTTCTTCTAGTGAACTTGTAGTCTCATGTTTTGTGCACCTATATGCTATCTCTCATCTTTATGTCAAATGAAAGAAAATAAAAAGGGATAAGAGTTAGCTGAATTCTTATGTCAAAATATGCACAAAAATTGGAAGGCTAGAGGCAAAGGTATGTGTTTATGCTTTCACACTCTTATCCTCATGCATCTAGGCCATATTATCATGCTAGTGTGTGCATTTGTATGTAATTGTTTCATCTCATTCTATTTATGGATATCTAGTTGATGCCTTTCTTTAAAACTTGACCTAGTGTCATGAAGGTGGTACTTTTGTAAGGTATGAGCTAAGAATGCCATGAGTAACATTGATTTAGAAGGGATGTGTGCTCTATGTGACATAGGATAGAATTTTTGCAAAAACTCAACTAGCATGTGTAGGAAATGTGAAATTTGAAAAATATTTGGTTCTTTGTCTCGTGACTCTAATTGATCCACTGTGACTATTGTTCACTATGTTTGTTTGATGGCTAGTCACAAGTGGTGAGATTTCTTTCTCAAGTCCCATAATTATTCCTTTATCTCTTGGAAGTATCAAGAAGTGCATTCACTCTGGATTATCCTATACTCTTCCAAGAAACTGAGAAT